>CALYLW010002029.1:0-32095 GCA_944989445.1 Ampullaceana balthica
AAAAAAAAACTAACATTTTTTCCAAAATGTCTTTTGATAAATCACGTCTCTTTTTTTAAATCAGGACCAGTTAACCGTAATTTCAGTTATTCAGTATTAAACTATTACCCGTTACGATTAAGATAAAGGGCAACAACGTATCATTTTTAAAAAAATCCCATTTAATCTTCACTGTTGAGTCTGTAAGCTCAAGAGATTATTTTTTTCCTAAAATTTTTTTTAATATACTTAGTTGACGTGCATCATACAAGAGAGGTAATCACGACGTCTCCAACAGACGTGGTGTGGTTAAATGTGGTACATTCCCTTGTAGGTCTTAAAAACTAAGAAATAATGACGTTACTCCTGATATCGAATGATTTAAAGTTTAAAGTTTAAAATGTCTTTTTTTAAAACGGTTAATGGCCGCCCTTAAATGGCGTCACGCGCCTAGGAAAAAGGGGGGGGGGAGAGGTGGTCACGCATTTATTACGATTCAACTTCCGGTTGTTCAAAATGGCGGAACCTAAATTTCTCTGCTGTCATTAAAAGACAAAAACAATCAAGCGCTGGAGAAATATACAACATACAAATGCAAATTAAGGAAATTAAAGTTATCAAGGAACTGATCTTCGAAATGAATTCCTTCTATGCTCGTTTGGTTGTATTTTACTTGGTTTTGTCATTTTGTGGCTGTTAATACTATTAATATTAATCCGGAAGTTGTCTCACAGCTCTCACCAGTGGCTCATAGAAACTGCAACGTGCGCAGTAGCCACACCCCGGGTAACGGCTTCGACTGGCTTGCTAAACCTGGTGAGGGTAGCCGACGGGTCTCAAACCCTCGGTGATCTAGATATGTCTATCTATGCACGTGAAGACTGGATTCGGTGGACAGAGCGGAGGAACCACTAGTTGGTCAACGGTCAAAAAGGCGAATCTCAGCAAAGCGTTGTGGAACGCTAAGGGCATGACAAGACACACAGGACATCATGGCCATCCACTGCACCCGTCTCCATCACCAGCCGTCTCGACTTAGTCCTGCCGCTGGATAAGATGGCCTCGGGCGAGAGAGTGAGATCGACGAATTGCGCAACTCCTTCTCACTTAAATCCAAATCACCGCGCAAGTCACTTTTGTCATCCATCCCATACCAGCGGTCTACAACCCTCGGATGACTAGAGTGGTCCTCGTCGTATCGACGGACGAACGAACGATGTGTGACAAAGGGGAAGGGGTGTATAAGAAATGTGGCGTGATATCAAAACACGCTACTTTAAATGAAAGTTCAACTGAAATATTCCATTTCTAACAATTTATTTTATGTTTTACATGGCTTCATAAACATCATTTTTATTACTATAACATTTGATACTATTTTTTTCTTCTTCTTTCCTGTATATAATTACGTGAATTAAAACAATATATATAAATAAATTATTTTCCTAGATTAATACCAACAAAAAAAAAGCCGTTATTCCAGGTGCCTGCCGACCAGACAGGAGTGGGTATATATCACCAGACAGGACTGTGTATATATCACGAGACAGGAGTGGGTATATATCACCAGACAGGAGTGGGTATATATCACCAGACAGAAGTGGGTATATATTACGAGACACAACAATTCTACCTTGAAACGTAAATCTACCAGACCCAAATATGCATTCTCAATTTATAAACCTCAGTTATCTTAGATAGATTTCTTAAAATAATCTATTTTTAATAAGACTTAGGAATAAATAAATAATTTGTTTAATGAACGAAGAAATACAATTTTGAAGCTAACACAATACTTTAAGGAATAGATTCGTTTTGTAAACGCCGTTAAATAATTATTGATCTTTGCATTATTTTAACTTTCTCTTGACAAACTTATAGCTCGTTACTTTAGGTAATTTTTTTAAAGCTACAAGTGTACTTTATAATTGTATCAAGTTTGTATTTAAATAGTCCCTATTTATATTGCGCTTAAGCGCGTCTGAAGCCGCTATGTCCGGTAACTCTGGATTTTTTTTAAATTGAAAATATAGACGTAAAATCATATTAATTTTATTTTCGAGATTGACAGAGCGTGTTGTGTTTCTCACCGTTAAATAATATATGACATGACGTCATTGGTTTAGTTTATAATAATTTGTGAAAAGGAAACGATGTAAACAAGATGAAATTTATGCCCTGGGTTAAGATTGAGGCTAATTTTCGGATCTTTTATTTTAGCGTATAGTGGGGCACCTCTGTGAACTTTTAAAGGTTACTTTTCATTGTTAGTGGCAGTCAGTAATATCAATATCATCACTCAACCTGGGTAATATATATAAACGTATTGATATTTTTATTATGCCGACCCCGTTGCGTAGCACGGTATGGCGCTTGTATATATAAATATATATCTATATATATTTTGGTTGTATATGCAGTCTAGTTTAAATTGTGTACATTATGTAAATCTGTATATATGTGCGTGTTAGTGTTTATAGAATGGTCGGGCCTCGACAATGAAATCAGCAGTAATTGATAAATGACAACTTTGCTTTATTACATCAATATTTTTTAAATGTAAAAATATATAGAGAACAAATAGCTGTTAAAATATATAAATGTATCAATAGAAATAATTTTTAAAAGTAAAGAACAAGGAAAAATATTTACATTAAAAAGCTTTCTTTGTTTTCTATGACTTGAATTAATTTTGTTTTTCCTTTCAGCGCGCACTAAAAAGCACCAGTACTTATCTATCCATATGTAGCCGAGTGGTGGCTATGATGGTTGTATTACTGTTGTTTATAATATTGCAGTGCCTACACACTAACTGAATTGCTAATGATACAACTAAATAAATGCAGGTCGTGAGAATTATAGTTTTACTGTTTATTTGGATAATTTCTTTCCTACAGTTACTAACGTCTAAGTATCTGAACACAGGAAACACAGTTTACAGTTATAAGTTATACTACTGTCTCTAGCACTGTCCTAAGTCTCGTCCCTCTACCAGGCGCTGGGTGACTCTTATACAGTTTGTGGACCGGGAGAAGTTGGTTCCGGTCTAGCAGTATTGTCCTAATACATGTGCTCTAATCTGTCTTCTTAATTTCCGGTCATTGTTAGAAGGAATTCGGAAGGCCTCAACATCTGGCAGCTAAATACACAACATTGTGCTGGGCTGGAAAAAGGGGGGGGGGTACTGTTTAGAGGACCGATAATTATCACCTCTGCCGGAAGCCAAATATATCCGCAGCATTCCAAGCTCAACCACAACATTGTGATGGGCTGGGAGGGGGTGCATATTTTATCGAGTCGGAAGTCCTTATCCCCGGTCCCTGTCACCTATCTGTAATCCAACACCTCTGCCGGAGTGAAAAGAGGGCCCCTTGTTGGGTGCGTGCGAGAAGGGGGAGGGGAAGGGAGCCGTGGCAGCGCGCCCTAAGTAAGCTTTGGGGGCACAAGGCCACATCTCCCCCATGCTTTTGAAACCCAGCGCCCTCGCTGGTATCGTTTAAGACTATACCTAAAAACTGTCATAAGTCACCCGAATATGAACATATCTACCAAAGAATAGCAATAGCACTGCAAAAGATATATAACTGTTATAACAATAAATCTTATCAATTGTCATTGCATTACTTGTTAACAGTTAGTACCCAAATACATAACTAAGATTTTTATAAAATCGTAGGTAGAGATGCACTATACTATATGTTATGACAAGTATATATATATCTAACATAGTTGAGAAATACATAAATGTAAAACAAATCTAAGAGTCAATGTCATGATGCCGTTAAGGTGTCATCACGGCATTGTTCATGGGGTACCTCCAAGTGTGGGGTACCTCCAAGTGTCCGTTACCTCTGCGCCAGGAGTGATCTTCGCGGCTTAATTGGAGGGGGTTGTTTCACATCTCTAGAGTACTCAGTAACATAGCCGAGGTCTTCTGTTAGCTCAGTGGACTCAGCCTTGTTGATGAACTGATTGGTTAGGGTGTGTTTGTGAGACTGGTCTGAGCGGGTTATGGTCAAGTCTATTTGACCGTCGTACCCGTGACTCAAATCAGCCATGTAGTTTAACCGTTCTGGCGTTACAGGCTCTTTGAAAACAGTGTTTGTTTTTGTAGAGCTGTTGACGGTTGTATTAGAAGTCGAGTGATTCTTTCCAGGCCTGCATAGTTCTAGTCCTAGAACGGATAGGACCTTTGTGAGAATCTCTCGTTGTTGTGCTCTCTTTAAGGGAGACATCCGATGTCGAAGGCACACGTTGTAATTTGCTGCTTTCTCCCTTAAGTAATTGCCGCTGAGGGCAATCGGCAGGATAGGTCGTCTTGCTGAGAGTCGGGATGTCTGGAGTTTGAAATCCCCGATTAGCTTTCCGACAGTTCAAAGGGTTACGGCACTTGAGTTGCCGTTCGTTGAATTCACTGCGACAGACAGTACCCCAATCCGTGTTCTCATTGTGCCTCCGGGGACTGGATAACCTGTTGCTCCCCGCAGGATGTGGATTCCGTGAAGTGTGTTGCCAGTTGCGTGTGTGGCAACTGGTCGCCATGTCCCTGCCGTAGTTGCGTTGTGAACAAGGGGACGCTGTCATCGAGCGTGCTGTTGCAGTGATGGTTGCCATACGTTGGGCCGGCCTGACCATTCCAGCTACTGGGGCTGTCTTGGTCTTAGTTTCCTGGTATCCAGGTAGACCTGGAGTCGTCAGGAATGGAGGGGAACAATTGTGGTGAGAGACGTACCTCCTCTTGGCACGACAATCAACCTCAATGTGTCCTTTTCTATTACACCACAGACATACCATTTTTCGGCGACGGGGTTTCCGCTGGTTTGACTTGGCACGTCTGTGTGATGGTGGAGAGTCTGCTAGCCTGGAATCAGGATTTTCTCTGGTTTGTGGTGTAGATCGCTGGAACCTTCCCCAGAGTGCTGCAACTTGCTGATCTATGTAGGTCGTTATTTGCGGTGTCAGCTGGGTAAGGCCTGGAGGCGGAGGTGCTATGAGCTGGGCAGTAGTGGCAACATCATAGAAGTCCTCCCTCATCCAGCGTTGGGCCTCCTTTCGGACGTCGTCGAACGAGCTGCCAGCGTGTAATCTGGCGTATGCTCTTACGTCACGACGTAGGATAGTTGGCTGAAGACCTTGAATGAAGGCATCTCTGAGCATGTCGTCTGCCAGGATGTAAGGTCGTGCAGAGTTCGCCTGGAGAAACAGACGTCTTAACGCCGCCGCGTAGTCGTCAACTGTCTCTCCCAGTCCCTGTTGCCTTCGGTAGAAAGCTGCTGTAAGAGTGCTGGTGTCTCTCTGCTCACCCCATTTCTGCATTATGATGTGTAGCAGTTTTTCTGGGGTGTTAATCTCTGACGGTGCACAATCTAATATGTCCTGGCGGGCATGCCCCTCCAAGGCGCCCAGGATCCATGTAACCGCAGAGACAGGAGGCACGGGCTGTAACTGTAGTAACAGTCGTATTTCCTGTACGAACTGTTCTGCCCCGCTGTCACCAGTGAACTTTGGTAGTTTTGGCAGACGACTAAACTGTAACTGTTCCTGTTCCATTGTTACGACTTTAGGTTCCTTAGAATTTCAAATAGTTCACTACGTAGCACAAACTATCCTCACTAGTGAAACCCTGCTCGCAGCGCCAAAAATATGTAGCCGAGTGGTGGCTATGATGGTTGTATTACTGTTGTTTATAATATTGCAGTGCACACACACTAACTGAATTGCTAATGATACAACTAAATAAATGCAGGTCGTGAGAATTATAGTTTTACTAAAAAATTACGAAAATTTCAGATCGATCGAACGTACCGTAATTAAATTAATGCATTTTTAGTTTATCCTTATATGAGGTATGTAATTTAAATTCACTGTTTGTTATTGTTTTTTCTCCCACTTCCACGTGAGTTTGAGTTGACGCCGACCGTCGTGTTGACGCCGACCGTCATGCCGATATCCCCTCACATCCCACCCCCATTTATTAAAGACAAGGGACATCACTCGGTGTCAGTCTGTAAATGTTTGAAAATAATCAATACTGTTAGTTATGTCTCATATATAAGGGATTTGTAGTCAAAAACTTTGTTTTTACGGGTTTGTTTTATTAAATCACTTATATTAACTTCACCGGCGTCTCTCTCTCTCTCTCTGTCTTGGGCGGGCGGAAAAACAGAAGTAAAAAATGACCCACTTCCCATGATCCGATCGAACTGAAATTTGGCACACGGACCCATCTAACCCAACAATGCATCGTATCAAAATTTCAGATCGATCGAACGTACCGTAATGAAATTAATGCATTTTTAGTTTATCCTTATATGAGGTATGTAATTTAAATTCACGGTTTGTTATTGTTTTTTTTCCCACGTGAAATTTTGAGCTGACGCATTGAGGCGACCCAACGAAGCGACGGGCGCTTTTGTTTACATTTTACGTGTCACTCTGAGCTCGGTCAAGCGAATCGGTGACCAGACTTTTCCCCTCTCACCCCCCACCCACCCCTCCCCCCACCCCTCCCCCCCCCCACTAGGGTTATGATGCAAAGTTGAGTTAAGACAGATTCAGTCTGTAAATGTTTGAAAATAATCAATACTGTTAGTTATGTCTCATATATAAGGGATTTATAGTCAAAAACTTTGTTTTTACGGGTTTTTTTTTAATCGGCAAAGTCCTTCTATAAACACTCATTTTACCATAATTTATTTTCTTATTTTCATAATTTATTAATAAACAACATTTTTCAATATAAGAAAATTATTATTCAAATTGCATACACACAGAGAAATGTATTTATGGAAAAGTAAACAAAAAAATAACACAAATACAAAGAAGACATTTTATAAAAATATAATATCAATATGTCAATCTGATCTTTGGCATTGCATATCATTGGCCAATGCCTCACAATTAGGAGAGTATGACGATAATCCTGTTAGCAAACAATCATAAAGATGCTCATCGGTGAGTCGAGATCTATATCTTGATTTTATTAAGTTCATGTTTGAAAACATAGATTCGCATAAGTATGTCGAACCGAAAAATGATTCAATTTAATATGTCGCTTTCTTCAAAATTGTGAACTTTTCTCTGTCCACTGTATTCCAAAAGTCCTCTCATATTATGAACTTTAGAAAAATATCATTCTTAAGGTCCAAAATTTCTAACTCTAGTTCTTCTGTCTTACCTTGAACAAAATCTGCAATACATGCTGCCATTTCCATTACTATTACATTTATTTGGCAAGTAAAAGGATTGATACAGAAGGAAACAATTGGCTCGACATGTGTAAACTGCAAAAATCTCTCTTCAAAATGTGTTTAACACTTGCAGATTCTTAATAAATAATGACTCGTTTAATTCATTGTTAACTAGCATTTTCTTCATATGTGGGAAATGCACGAGAGAATTGATCTTCAGATGTGATATCGACATATCCAATTTAGCTTTAAATGACATTACAGAGCTTATCATTTCAGCTATGTTTTTGTCTTTCTCCTGCAAATCCAAATTTAAAGAATTCAATTTTTCCATGTCTGTGAGAAATCCCAAATCAATCAGCCAGCGAGAGTCAGCTAGTTCATCATAATTTTCTTTTTTATCGTTTATAAATTTTAATGTTTTTATTTGTTCCATTAAACTCACACATCTTGTAAGAACCTTTCCTTTACTGAGCCAACGTAATCAGAGTCATGTTCCATGTGTTTTTGGTGCCTTCGGCGTTCATCGGCTAAGTTAGTGGCGTTTGTTCACTGCGGGTTATCTGCATGTACAAGGAGTGATGTGAAAATAGCACACCCTTTCCAGGCTTTAGTGAAGAGTGTAGTCTGGCTCGCCGCTAGACAAGTTGCGACAAGTACTGTCAGCAAACCACTCATACATACAATATCGCAAAAATACGAAAATATTTAATAAACCTAGTCACTAAAAAAAAATTAAAACTCTAAATAATACATAAAAATAATTCAAATTTTTAATTAATGTTTATGAACAATTCTGTCTCTGTCGAATAATTGCGGACACATACAAATCGTTCCGCAGGCGCCATGGCGCCCGCAGGCATGGGGTTTGGAACCCCTTGCGTAGGGCTTCCACTTATTCGGGAGCCCCAAAAAATTGTTTGTGAGTAAGTTACTGTCATAACACTTGTATAAATCCTTAATGATAATTTTAAATATTATATTAATGCTAAGCTATTTCGACTCCTCATAAAACTGCAAAATATAATGCAATAGAAATACTAAATATTTCATCTCATCTATTAGTCATAAATGAAGACTTAGATAATATGTTTTATACAGTATTTAATAACAAAGACTGGAGGCTGTAGACAAGTTATAACAGCTGTAGCAGTTTGATACGTTGTGATCATTGACAGCCTTGATATTTGTTTTTTAATACATAATGTACAATTTTTGTCTATTTTTATTTCAATACCTTGTATGCTTTGATTCAGTTAAAAAGGAAAAAGAAATGCAAAGAGATGGATGAAATAAAGACGCGAAGGATAGTAGTTAGATTAACTTACAAAATAACAGACAAGACTGGAGAACTATAAATTTTGTTAGTTTTAATGTACACCAATTAAAAATAACATAAAATTTGCATGTAATTACTTTGTAAACAATATTATTTATTTGTTTGTAAGGATGTCTAAATAAATCGTCACGCCTAAGTTATTTAAAGTTCAAAGGTCAAATTTATGACAACGAATTCTATTCTTTGTGGTTTAGTGCCAATAAAAAAATCAATGTTAATGAACATGCTATACAATAATATATAGGTCGTTAAAAATAGTTTGTGGAAATTCTCCTATTGGAGAATAATGGAAATATTACATTTCCCAATATCAAATGTTATTTTAAAACAATAAACGCCACGTCCATCAAACGAATGAGACAAAGATCAGTGATCGAAGTTTTGAAAGCTTATATATATTTCTAATATATTGACACGAATTACATGTACAGAATACATTTTTCATATAACTTTCATTATATATTTTCTTGTTATTTAAAATCATGTTTTCTATTAGGTTTTGGATTTTACTCGGTCTAAGCCTGTGATTAAATGTTATGTTGGTGTAAATGTCTAAACAAGTGTCCAAATGGTATGCTGGTGTAATAGTCTCAACCTGTGTACAAATGTTATGTTGCCGTAATGGCTTAGACACGTGTCCAAATGATATGTTGGTGTAATTGTCTAAACATGTGTTTAATGTTATGTTTGTGTAATTGTTCTATCTCTGATCTCTGCAGCCTCAAATTCTCGGCGTCCATGTTAATAGATTAAATTTGGAGTTAACAGAAAAATAAAGAATGATTAACGAAATTACCTATACAATTTTAACTTGCGTCCCCTTAAATCTCGTCTTTCTAATTGTCCCTATATCTAACAAACTAGCGCGCTGCTATCTATGTATCGGTTAATGTAAGACTTTATTGTGTTTAGAAAAAGGCCGATGGTAGACACCGCGTAACGCGCGGTGTCCACTCAGTTGGGTAGACACCACGCATTACGCTGTCTAGACTGTGGAGGGTAGATGGCGCGCATTACGCAGTCTAGATTGTGGAGGGTGGATGGCGCGCATTACACTGTTTATTTTGGTATACCCAATCCACCTAATATGCGATCTCATGGTCTCTTATCTAGCATGGCGTTTTCCTTTTTATTTCATACCCTTTCTTATTTTTTTGGCCGATGGTAGACACCGCGTAACGCGCGGTGTCCACTCAGTTGGGTGGATGACACGCAATACACATTCTGTTTATTTTGGTATACCCAGTCCACCTTAATAGCTTAAAGATTTATGATTTTAAAATTAATTTGGTAAAAGCAAAGAGAACGGTGCGCTCGATAAATCATATTTTTGGTTGCTATATTATATTTGTTGTTTTTTCTATTTTATTTAATTTAAAAAATAGACAACTAAACCTAACCCAGACCCTAAAACTGAAACTACAACCTTAAAAAAAAAGACTCAAACGAAACTCTTTTTTTATTTTAATTTAAAAAATAGACAACTAAACCTAACCCAGACCCTAAAACAACAAACTTTAAAAAAAAAGACTCAAACGAAAATTGAACCTCCACCTGACACCCAGAGTTCAAGAATCTAATGTCCTAACCGTGAGACCACAGAAGCTCATGTACAGTTTGAAATTTTAAAAATCTTATAAAGTAGTAAGAGCAAAATGTGACGTCACGTTTACGCGACACCCAAGCTTTACAGTGGATGCCGCGTATTGCGCGGTGTCTAACCACTTCGTTAGAAAAAACTACTCACACCAGTAAATGAGCGTGCAATTTTTTGAAAATTCTCGTGTTAACATCAGAGTCGTAGTGAAGTTGCGTCTTTGGGAGCAAATTTAATAGGAAATAAAATCGTTACCTTTATATTTTTTTGCATTAAAAAATTGGAACCCCGGCCCTGTAGAATAGGGAATTAAGAGTTCAATTTCCTGTAGTGTTTTAATATGGGTTATCAAGTTCTTTTATACAAATAAAGAGTTCAAGTTCCTGTAGTGGTTTAATATGGGCTATAAAGCTCTTATATACCAATAAAGAGTTCAATATCATGTAGTGTTTTAATATGGGCTATCAAGTTCTTATATACAAATAAAGAGATCAATTTCCTGTAGTGTTTTAATATGGGCTATAAAGTTCTTATATAAAAATAAAGAGTTCAATTTCATATAGTGTTTTAATATGGGCTATCAAGTTCTGGAGTTTGAGGGAGCTTTGATACGAAAACAAAGAAACCTTCAAATATGCACCCAATTTGTGGATCAATCTGAAAGAAAGTAATTTTAAAAAGAAGAGAATATGCAAAATGTCTTCACTTTTCCTCTTTAAAGAAGTGTTTAGTTGTTGTTTTTTTTTAAATTTATTAATTTTTTTTTAAATGACATATATAAGTATGTCAAATTATTCGGCTTCCTTTATGTTAAGTACCCGAATATATGTTTGAGAATATCATTTAGTTTAGAACCGTTGGGGGTATGTGTTAGAACCAACCAATGCTACAGTTGACCTTCGGTCAAGCGAAGTTATGGAAATGAGGCCGTGATTGGTACCTACTGGAAACAGTCCATCACGTGCCAAGTGGATGACACGTATGGTTTGACCAACCAGGGGAAAGTTGTCACATGCACCAGCCATGGGGCAAAGGTTCGCCCAATAGAATTGTTAGGAATGTAGGACAGATGCTATGATGGCGTGGGTAAGCGGCCCTTTATATACTGGGGAGAAACCACGAGGCGTTCTCTCCCCCAGATGATCACACGTAATCGTGAGAATTTGGTTCTAAGGGGCTAGACTGCGGGGAACAGAGCCTTGCTGAAGGGTTCAGGTTTGTTAGACTGTTAGACTAATAAGGATAGTCAAATGTATGTTAGAGTTATTATTCTTGTATGTATTGATTGATTGATGTATTGATATACTGTTATTCTATATATGTATGTGTTTGTGTATCTATATTTTCAGCAAGTACGGTAGGGTAGTATTACCTGCCTACTGTGAAGAAAGTACGGTAGGGCAGTGTTACCTATAGAGACGAAAGTAACGTAGGGCTAGAATAGCCAAGTGCAACTTAGTGTTGAAGTGAGCACCAGATGTGCTCTACAGGCAAAAGTGTGCAAGACAACCCTGAGCCGTGACGAATTGAGAACCAGTGCTGAAGACGTAACTGAGGGGGCACGACTTTGAAGTCTGGGAACGCCCACTAGAGTTAGCGGTCAAGCGAGACGGACAGGTGGTCAGACTCGCAAATGCATTTTGGAGGCGGAGCCCGGCGTCCGATGATGAGGAAGGACCTGGGCCAGTTTATCAGTGTAATATCGAGAAGTTAAGTTGAAAACACAACTTACCTTTATTTTATATATTTTGTAGCTGAATATTATTGTCAAGATATTCGTAGTTTGTAATCAATGCCATTTTATTTTTGTATGTATATATTTAATGTAAATAATAAATAGTTTCTCTCTGTTGTTCACAGAGGTGTTAAGTGTCATCATTTAAATGTGTTTAAGTATTGCAGTTAAAGATAAGTATTAATACTTGACACTGGGGGCTAGAGTCATTAATTAATATTACCCTAGACAACTAGAGCCTAAGTACTTGGTGTCTAATACCATATAGGCATCAGTCCTTAACATTGTAGGCTAGTCCTTAACACTTTACTACTGCCTAATTTAAATATGGCATCCAATCTCCACCAATAGTTTGTCCCAATAACGATTATTTAATTACAACTACACATTTATAAACAAACAAAAAAATCTTGTCCCACTAACGATTTTTTAATTACAACTACACATTTATAAACAAACAAAAAAATCATTTGATTGACTCAGCATGGTGGACAAATTGGAGACCACCCGGTTGGCAGCTGTTGTACGTACGCCCCTGGACATGAGCCAAGAACTTAGTTTTAAAATACTTAAGTCACAAATTAAGCATGTCGAGGAAATCATCTTTTAACTTTTTTGTTTTTATCTTTGATGATAGGAATAACATTTTTTAGGCATTTAAAAAGTTAAATATAACAACGTTGCTTTGTTTTTTCACTTTATACAATAGTTTTGTCTCAACCAGATGTTAAAAAGTTACTGTTCAAATTGAATTTGACAAAAATTGGACTACTATGCTATAGACTCTTCCATTAGTCTAAGTAATGCTTGTCTTAAGATTAGGTAGCAGGTAGAGCAATTAAAAAACAAACTTATTTAAATTGTATCCCTATTACAGGGATCAAAGTTAAGAGGCAAGCCTCATAAAAATGAATGCAATAATGTCTTTGGGTGCAACGCAATGCAGCATTTTCATGCAAACATATGACAGTCAATATAAACATGTAATAGTTAATACAATTTAATTTTAGATCATTAAGTTTTTTAAGAAAATACATTTCCTTGCAATTTAACATGTTGTAAATAATTGTAAGTAAATTGTTTAATAAATAAATATTTCCAGACAAATATTAAAATTTGTTTTTTTTACAAATTTACAAATTATATTTTAGCAAAATATTATATTTGAAATTGTTGAATTGTCTCCCTTATTCAAATTACATTAAAAGCGTTAACTGAGATTTTGCAAATACATCTTAATATTAAACAGGTCAGTACAGTGTTTTATGGTGCATTGAAGAAAGGAAATACACTTTCAATTCACATCCGATATGACAATAAAAGTGTTTAATAAAATGGTTTCTCATTTTTTTTTATTCCTGAAATGTAGCTTTTTTTTTACTTATTCATTAAATTTCAGTTCAACCAATCAGTACAATATGTTTTACATCAGATAACCACTTTTGATCTCTATTTTGTCCAAGTTAAGATATTACGAATTCTAGAGGACTAGCACTATATAGATCTACTAAGAACACATTTAATATTAAAATAAAAATTAAAAAATAAAGTAAATAATGTTGTTATTTTTTTGTACAAATAATTAAAATATTTTTTCTTTCTCTATACAACAAGAAATTTTAAAGTTCAATTTGAAATGCACAAAATTTTTCGTTAAATGCAATAGTTTGTTTAATAACTTAATACAACCCTCAGATATACATAAGGATAAAAACACCTTTCTTATTCTTTATGCAAGAACAAACCAATACAAATTTTCGTTCTTCCTGTCCGGAATGTGGGCGTTGATGGGTTGCCTGAAGAAACCAGGAAAACCAACACTTTATCAACATTTAAATCTAAAATAAAAATGCTGGACTAAACACAAACCATACATAAGCGTTTTACGCTATAATCTTCTGTATAGAAGAGAAGGTCTGTAACAGATAAGATAAGATAAGAAGATTTTTTAAAGAATATTCATAACCAGAGGGTAAATAAAACAGAATGATTTTCTCCTTGAATATTTTGTATAATAAATGATAAAAAAAACTCTTTCAGATTTCTTGAGTCGTTTAAACAGATTTCTTATAAATGGTAGTCTTGAGAAATTATCAAACTTAAACATTAATTATTTCCCCAATATAATGTTTCTAAAATGACATATTTATGTTAGTCACAACCTGTTAACATGCCCTTGTAGCATCATGTTAGATCAACAAAATATTTATGTTAGTCACAACCTGTTCACATGCCCTTGTAGCATCATCTTAGATCAACGAAATATTACCTAAAAGAACAAGTTATAAACTTGATTTTCAAGGTTATTAAAATATTTAGGCTAGAAGTGAACTTTCGTAAAATAATACTTCAAATTCGAATAATGCGTAAATATATCGTAAGCAATATAAGGCGAGAGTAAAGATTCTCTTAAATTTAGCTAATACTGTAAGATACGATTCTTAAAAAAGTTAGTTACGATCAATAATGAATACCCCAAAATTGACTAGTTTATATTTGTTATTTTGGGTACTGAGCCAGCGTGGCTGACAACAATGATACATCAAAGATTATGCTATGAGGAAAAGCAGAAAACTTCAATTTTATACAAGAAATGAAAGCCTTTCTATTTATTTGAAACATACAAATGTGTAGTCTTCTTGTTGTTACTTTCAAATCAAAATTATAATTTGTTTAAGGCATCTACATAATTTGGGGATGGGTTAACGTGGTTTCTGCCCCGGGGCGGGGGGTGGAGAGAACATACCCACGCTACGCCGCTGATGACAAGTTGTTTTGTCAGCACTCTGTCCCTGTTTGTGGAAGCTTTTAAAGAGTAATTCTTCAAATCTACCCAGGCAGAAGAAAATGTTCAATTTCTTATAAAGTCAAATACAATTGAATATTTTGACTCATTCAAGCTGATTTATCTTGTAACATAGTTTTTCAGACAGGTGGCACCGTAGCAGCGCCACATTTCGAATTCAGTGGCATAGAGACATATATATCGTAATGTAACATGACAGAGTGGCTAGAAATACTTTTGCTACCTACTGTTTATTTTATTTGTGAAAAATCGAATTTATTAAAGAAACTAATTGCAATTTTTATAGATGATTAATTATCAGGCTCTCACTGGTATATTTACTAACAAACTTAAATTATGGCCATTTAAAAAAAAATTTGTGAAAATTATATTTAAAGCTATTTAAATTCTACTTAAAAAATTAAAAAAATAAATTAGAAAAAAATATATAAAAAATAAATGTGTTACATCACACTTTCTTACACCCCCCCTCCCCCTTGGAAAGTGACGTACCTTATGGACGGCCCCTAATGAGATATTGACTTTTAAAGCAAATAGCTTCTAGTTAATTTACTTCCCCATATAGCGTGGCAAAAGCGACAGGAAATAAATAAAAGTAAAAAAAAGATTTTTAAAAACCACGTTTTTATAAGCGGACTAAAAAGAAGGAAATAATTTTAAACTTATTAGTTCAAGTACTTATATTTAATACTAGCAGACCCGTCGTGCGTTGCAACGATCTCAGTAAAAAGGAATATATATAGATAAAAAATAAATTACATTAAGGGTCACCAGGCCCATCAGTTTAAAATATGAAGTTCGAAAATCTGTTCATTTCAATCAATTTCATAACAAAAATCTAAATATATGTATCTATATTTCTCAATATCGTGTAAAATTGAATGGGGAATACAATATTAAAAATTTAGTAAAAACACATTTAGGGCCCCTAGCCCCGATGAAATGGACATTATGAGATCAGTGCCCTATCGAAATTTAATATAGGCTTTTAAGTTTTTATATACCGCGTTTGGTCAAAATCCATTTATTTTCTCATTATCTAACACCTAAACTAATTTTTATATATATGAAGTTATAAGGAAAACTACATTAAGGGGCTCCCAGGCCCGTTCAATTCAAGATGTACATTTTGAAAACATGTTCATTTAAATTCATTTTAATCATGGATATATTTCTCAAGATCGTTAAAAACTGAGTGGGAAATAATATCTTAGAGTATACACAAAAAAAAGACATTTGGGGACCCCCGGCCTATTCGATGTAAGATGTAAATTTCAAAATGCTGTTCATTTTAATTCAGTCTCATCATTGATATATTTCTTAAGATCGTTAAAATAGAATGGGAAATAATATCTCAAACACATACAAAAAAATACATTTGGGGCCCCCGGCCCTGAACAATTAAAAATTAGAAGTGCAGTGCCCTTTGTTATTTTAATATGGGCTACCAAGTTTTTATATACCAAGTTTGGTTAAGATCCATTCATTTACTCAGTAGTTAACGCATAAACTCATTTTTATATAGCTCATAAAAGCAAAAAACAACATTAAGGGCCCCAGGGCCCATTTAGTGCAAGATGTCAAGTTCAAAACGCCTGTTTATTTCAATCAATTTCATTGTGGATATATTTATCTATATTTTTCAAGATCTTTAATAATTGAATGGGGAGTAAAATATTAAACGTTTATGAAATAAGACATTTTGGGCCCCCAGTCCCGAAGAAATGGACATTAGGAAATTAGTCCCTTTAGTATTTCTATATTGGCTATCAAGTTGTTATATACAAAGTTTGGTTAAGATCCATCAATTTACCTAATAGCTAACGCTTAAACTAATTTTTATATAGCTCATATATAAGAAAATAAATCATTTTATGGGCCCCCGGCGCCCCATTAGGGTTAAATTTTGAAAAAAAGTAGCCAGTGACCATCCCAGGAGCGTACTCAAAAATCTCCAAAAGTTTCATGGCGATCGGATGAATGGTTTAGTCAGCTATACAAAGACATGCATACATACATACTTTGATTTTTATATATATATATATAAGATTAGAAAAAACAACATTAAGGGCCGCCGGGCCCGATCGGTGCAAGAAATTAACTTTAAAATACCTGTTCATTTCAATCTGGATCATGATAGATATATTAGTCAATGCTTTTCAAGATCGTGTAAATCATACCGGGAATAAAGTATTTAACGCTTACAAAAAAAAATTTTGGGCCCCCGGCCCCGAAGGAACGGACATTAGGTGTTCAATGCCATATGGTACTTTAATGTTGGCTATCAAGTTGTTATGTACCAAGTTTGGTCAAGATCCATTCATTTTCCAAGCAGCTAAGCCCTAAACTAATTTTTATATAGCTCATATAAGAAAAAATTCTCATTATGGGCCCCCGGCGCCCCATGAGTGTTAAATTTTGAAAAAAAGTAGCCTATTTCCATCCCCGGAGCGTACTCAAAAGTCTCCAAAAGTTTCATGGCGATCGGATGAATGGTTTAGTCAGCTATAACAGACATGCATACATACATACATACATACATACTTTGATTTTTATATATATAGATGACTAAAACGTGGGGAGGGCGTTTTTGAGGTTTAACACATGCGGTTCAATCATTCTCTCACTTATAGATCTCTCTTTTGCTTTCTAAATTAGAAATCTTTAATTTTTATACCAAACACCCGCCTCACGTTTTTAGTCATATTAAATCGAAGTACTTGAACTAATAAGTTTTAAATTATTTCCTTCTTTTTAGTCCGCTTATAAAAACGTGGTTTTTAAAAATCTTTTTTTTACTTTTATTTATTTTATTCTTTTTAGTCCACTTATAACAACCTGGTTTTTAAAAATATTTTTACCGCTATTTATTTTACCAAACACCTCACAAGCGCCCGCCCAACGTTTTAAAAAGGCTGCGGCTATTCGGACCCGGGTCCGTATAGCCTGTGATCGCTATTCGGACCCGGGCGGGTTCTTTTACATTTAAAAAGTGTTTAAAAAGTTAAAATTATGTTAATTTCATTGTTTTTGGCTTGTTTTAAAAGTAATTTTACGCTCAGGGAGAAAAAATTAAGAAAAAAAAATTGAAGAAAGGAGTAACAATCCCTATCACTAAACTAAACCTAACCCACACCCTAAAACCTATCACTAAACCTAACCCACACCCTAAAACCTATCACTAAACCTAACCCACACCCTAAAACCTATCACTAAACCTAACCCACACCCTAAAACCTATCACTAAACCTAACCCACACCCTAAAACATATCACTAAACCTAACCCACATCCTAAAACCTATCACTAAACCTAACCCACACGCTAAAACCTATAACTAAACCTAACCCACACCCTAAAACCTATCACTAAACCTAACCCACACCCTAAAACCTATAACTAAACCTAACCAACACCCTAAAACCTATCACTAAACCTAACCCACACCCTAAAACCTATCACTAAACCTAACCCACACCCAAAAAATATTATTAATTATCAATTCATGTAGAGACTCCCCAACTAAAAATCGAACTCGGAACCTACTAATGAGGATCGAGTGCGCTATCGATGAGGCCAGCACGATTCAATGGGAAGTGGATGGTTTTTAAACTTTTAAAGAAAATTCTTTACAATTATCGCTTACTACGCCTAGCGGGTCCGAATAGCAATCGCAGGCTATACGGACCCGGGTCCGAATAGCAATCGCAGGCTATACGGACCCGGGTCCGAATAGCCACTTCGTTTTAAAAACATTGTGATGTGGTCACGGGGCGAACTCACGGATGTCAACAAAAGCCGACGGTACAGATGCTTTTATATAGACTATGGATAATATTAAAAGTTCAATAATTTAATAACGGTACATTTGATCGATCTGAAATTTTGATACAATGCATTGTCATCCAAGATCTATCTGTGGTAAAATTTTCAGATCTCTAGGACCATCAGAAGTGGTTCAATTTTACGTTGGCAGATTTGAAATAATCTTGGACAAACAAACAAACAATGCCCAACGAAAGCGAGCTAATAAAAACGTGTTAAAAAAGAATGTAAAATGAGGTATCCAGCAGAGATTATAATGTATCAAAACTAATTGAATCAATTCTAGCATTATACTTGTATAGTGTTCAGAATTGTTAATTTTCATTTAATAAATATTGTAATTGATATTCCTAACGGACTAACTATATTTAATATAGATATAATAAAGAAGCCTCATGTAAAAATAAGTTTGTGATTTCGTGTTAAATGTTGATGTCATGAGTAGAACAATTTCTGTTGTAGAAACTTCATTCATTATTATAGTCAAGGGAAGTAATCAAATGACTCGTCCGTTACACACTCACACGATCTCAACTAGGACTCAGCCATTCATTATTATAGTCAAGGGAAGTAATCAAATGACTCGCCCGTTACACACTCACACGATCTCAACTAGGACTCAGCCATTCATTATTATAGTCAAGGGAAGTAATAAAATGACTCGCCCGTTACACTCTCACACGATCTCAACTAGGACTCAGCCATTCATTATTATAGTCAAGGGAAGTAATAAAATGACTCGCCCGTTACACTCTCACACGATCTCAACTAGGACTCAGCCATTCATTATTATAGTCAAGGGAAGTAATAAAATGACTCGCCCGTTACACTCTCACACGATCTCAACTAGGACTCAGCCATTCATTATTATAGTCAAGGGAAGTAATAAAATGACTCGCCCGTTACACTCTCACACGATCTCAACTAGGACTCAGCCATTTATTATTATAGTCAAGGGAAGTAATAAAATGACTCGCCCGTTACACTCTCACACGATCTCAACTAGGACTCAGCCATTCATTATTATAGTCAAGGGAAGTAATAAAATGACTCGCCCGTTACACACTCACACGATCTCAACTAGGACTCAGCCATTCATTATTATAGTCAAGGGAAGTAATAAAATGACTCGCCCGTTACAGGCACACACGATCTCCACTAGGACTCAGCCATTCATTATTATAGTCAAGGGAAGTAATCAAATGACTCACCCGTTACACGCACACACGATCTCAACTAGGACTCAGTCATTCATTATTATAGTCAAGGGAAGTAATAAAATGACTCGTCCCGTTACACGCTCACACGATCTCAACTAGGACTCAGCCATTCATTATTATAGTCAAGGGAAGTAATAAAATGACTCGTCCGTTACACGCTCACACGATCTCAACTAGGACTCAGCCATTCATTATTATAGTCAAGGGAAGTAATAAAATGACTCGCCCGTTACACTCTCACACGATCTCAACTAGGACTCAGCCATTCATTATTATAGTCAAGGGAAGTAATAAAATGACTCGCCCGTTACACTCTCACACGATCTCAACTAGGACTCAGCCATTTATTATTATAGTCAAGGGAAGTAATAAAATGACTCGCCCGTTACACTCTCACACGATCTCAACTAGGACTCAGCCATTCATTATTATAGTCAAGGGAAGTGATAAAATGACTCGCCCGTTACACACTCACACGATCTCAACTAGGACTCAGTAATTCATTATTATAGTCAAGGGAAGTAATAAAATGACTCGTCCCGTTACACGCTCACACGATCTCAACTAGGACTCAGCCATTCATTATTATAGTCAAGGGAAGTAATAAAATGACTCGCCCGTTACACGCTCACACGATCTCAACTAGGACTCAGCCATTCATTATTATAGTCAAGGGAAGTAATAAAATGACTCGCCCGTTACACACTCACACGATCTCAACTAGGACTCAGCCATTCATTATTATAGTCAAGGGAAGTAATCAAAATGACTCGCCCGTTACACACTCACACGATCTCAACTAGGACTCAGCCATTCATTATTATAGTCAAGGGAAGTAATAAAATGACTCGCCCGTTACACACTCACACGATCTCAACTAGGACTCAGCCATTCATTATTATAGTCAAGGGAAGTAATAAAATGACTCGCCCGTTACACACTCACACGATCTCAACTAGGACTCAGCCATTCATTATTATAGTCAAGGGAAGTAATAAAATGACTCGCCCGTTACACACTCACACGATCTCAACTAGGACTCAGCCATTCATTATTATAGTCAAGGGAAGTAATAAAATGACTCGCCCGTTACACTCTCACACGATCTCAACTAGGACTCAGCCATTTCATTATTATAGTCAAGGGAAGTAATAAAATGACTCGCCCGTTACACTCTCACACGATCTCAACTAGGACTCAGCCATTCATTATTATAGTCAAGGGAAGTAATAAAATGACTCGCCCGTTACACTCTCACACGATCTCAACTAGGACTCAGCCATTCATTATTATAGTCAAGGGAAGTAATAAAATGACTCGCCCGTTACACGCTCACACGATCTCAACTAGGACTCAGCCATTCATTATTATAGTCAAGGGAAGTAATAAAATGACTCGCCCGTTACACACTCACACGATCTCAACTAGGACTCAGCCATTCATTATTATAGTCAAGGGAAGTAATAAAATGACTCGCCCGTTACACACTCACACGATCTCAACTAGGACTCAGCCATTCATTATTATAGTCAAGGGAAGTAATAAAATGACTCGCCCGTTACACGCTCACACGATCTCAACTAGGACTCAGCCATTCATTATTATAGTCAAGGGAAGTAATAAAATGACTCGCCCGTTACACGCTCACACGATCTCAACTAGGACTCAGCCATTCATTATTATAGTCAAGGGAAGTAATAAAATGACTCGCCCGTTACACACTCACACGATCTCAACTAGGACTCAGCCATTCATTATTATAGTCAAGGGAAGTAATAAAATGACTCGCCCGTTACACACTCACACGATCTCAACTAGGACTCAGCCATTCATTATTATAGTCAAGGGAAGTAATAAAATGACTCGTCCCGTTACACACTCACACGATCTCAACTAGGACTCAGCCATTCATTATTATAGTCAAGGGAAGTAATAAAATGACTCGCCCGTTACACACTCACACGATCTCAACTAGGACTCAGCCATTCATTATTATAGTCAAGGGAAGTAATAAAATGACTCGCCCGTTACACACTCACACGATCTCAACTAGGACTCAGCCATTCATTATTATAGTCAAGGGAAGTAATAAAATGACTCGCCCGTTACACTCTCACACGATCTCAACTAGGACTCAGCCATTCATTATTATAGTCAAGGGAAGTAATAAAATGACTCGCCCGTTACACACTCACACGATCTCAACTAGGACTCAGCCATTCATTATTATAGTCAAGGGAAGTAATAAAATGACTCGCCCGTTACACGCTCACACGATCTCAACTAGGACTCAGCCATTCATTATTATAGTCAAGGGAAGTAATCAAATGACTCACCCGTTACACACTCACACGATCTCAACTAGGACTCAGTAATTCATTATTATAGTCAAGGGAAGTAATAAAATGACTCGTCCCGTTACACGCTCACACGATCTCAACTAGGACTCAGCCATTCATTATTATACTCAAGGGAAGTAATAAAATGACTCGCCTGTTACACTCTCACACGATCTCAACCAGGACTCAGCCATTTATTATTTTTACATCTGATACAAAATCTACATTTCTTAAATACGTGTATATAACTATTAATTTGTATATTAAAAATATATTTAATATACTAAAACAAGTTAATTACAATAGTCATTGACAATTTTATAAAATAAAAAATACACAAACAAATTATGCAAAGAAAACAATAAATTTGAGCTCTATTTCTAAACTAACATGACAGTGAATGTTTCTAAAATTGCACATAGTAACTGTATACTCTAATCCAAAATTGAAGTAAGCAGAGTCTTGGCTGCTATTGTAATAGCAAATGCTCAATCTCTTTAGAATCGAACTTATGGTAATCTATAAGAAAACATTCAGGCCAAAATGAATGTAAAAAGGTAAATGCTAAAATAGTATGCAAATTAATAGTTTTGTTGTCTAGTCTATACAATAACACAGGAAGGCAGATGAAACAAAGAAATAAACATCTAAAGACAGTTTCCTTCGAATAAGAAGTGTCAGAAACAAAACAGCAATATCACAATATGTATTGAAATACATGTATACATATTAACAGGATATCATTTATATGGTTTTATATATGGTTGTGAATGTTTGACATTAAAAAATGGAGCAAGAAAAAATGTGAATGCAGCTAAATTTGTTTTATAAGAAGCTTTATGACAATGTCATAAACAAGTGCTGAGCTGCTAAGTACATTATGTGCCCCAAAATCAATCATGAAAAAATGAAAATTGTCGCTTATGCCATACTAAATATGAGACAGAAAGCGGAACATTTTGGGAAATGATATATTGTAGGATGAACAATATACGTTAAAAGGCAGACTGAATGGTAAACAAACGAACGTAAAAGCAAAAACGTCTTCCTTGAAACAGATAACAACAGAGAGAAATAGAAGTAAATGATAGCCGATGTCTTTCCAAACCTGACACCTCATAATGATCAAATGAATGAAGTATATTTTGTCTATATAGTCTGTAAAAGCAAGACAATTTTTTAATAAAATATTTTTAGTATATAAGACGTGCAATAAAATTATATTTCTTGGCAACACTGCACGATACAGCACTGATGTATTAATAGTTTGCACTATTAATAAAAATATATTTCATTTTAAATTATATTAATAAGTAAGTACCAATTTTTAGAGACATTTGAAAGTAATCCGTGTTACCAAAATATTTTCTTTTATGCCTTTAAAATTATGCATACAAATACAGTTCTGACTAAAAAAAATAAGATTTTAATATTGTATTTATAGACATGTAATCAAAACTTTGAAATTAAAACATTCAATTTGATATACATTTTTGTCAAATAGTTGTTGTGTTAATATCTACCCTACGTCGTATGCCTTACAAGTGCATGCCACTTGAATTCGATCTCTAACATTAGGGAAACAATGTTAATGTATCAACAGATTTCTTATACACCTCGTTGCTTATAGAAAAACTCAATATAATAAAGATATATTAATATATTTCAATAATTTAATCTGAAAACAACAAGCATGTGGGTCGCGAGTTGCGACCTCCAAATTGGGGGTCATGAAGAGTTTTATGGGGGTCGCCAACTTGTATATTCGAAAAAAATATTGACTTTCATGCAATTTTGCACTGGTGAATTCATATTCGTACATTTAAATACATTGAACACAAATGCCGAATTGAAAAGTTATATGATGATTAGTATACATAGCTATAAGTACGTCTGTTAGTTTATTTTCAACAGGTAGCGCTCCAAAGCAATATTCAACAAGTGAATGTCACGTGTTCTTGAAAGTTTGCTTTACACGTATCCGCTCACTTTAACAGCTGTCCCGACTCAAACCAAATATTTCACCATTGTTTTATTTTCAAGTTGATGAATAAACAGTTGTTTGCTTACGTGAAATATATTCATTCAGTTCAGATGATATCAAAGAAGAGTTCCTATTTTGTAGCGGACTTGAAATTACTAAACAAAAAATATATATAAAAACACTTTTTAAAAACTAGTCTTATATTAGAAATGCCCTAAACAGGTCAAATTAAAATTAAAATTTTAAACTCGTAGACGGAGCAGAATTTTAGTGGCAAATTTATGGAAAATGTAAAAGTTTAAAATGTGACAGGAACGTTAAATCGTATGTGAAATCGGATATCTCGTTGTACGCCATGACTATAAGACTAGGGTGCTTGCTAGCATAGATATTGATAGACTAAGTTTAAACTTTTGACGAGCTTATAGCTCGTTATTTTAGAATAGTAACGAAGCCCGCCCAAGGACAGGAATAAGTGTAGGGTGACCTGTGAAGTTCATGGACGCCATGTTTTGGTAGATGTTATGCTGAAGCGTTTGCAGGACATTGTCGTCGTAGGGCAAGGGATGTGGACAACAACAACAACAAAAGCAACAACAGCAACAACAACAACAAAAACAACAACAACAGCAACAAAAAACAACAACAACAACAAAACAAAAACAACAAAACAACAACAACAAAACAACAACTACAACAACAACAGCAACAACAACAGCAACAACAACAAAGCAACAACAACAAAACAACAATAACAAACAACCACAAAACAACAACAACAAAATAACACAAAAAAAACAACAACGACAAACCAACAACAACAATAACAACAACAAAAAACAAACAACACTTAAAACTCTTGCCACTACCCTCCAGGACCATCAAGGAAAAAGAAGAATTGTTATTGGAATAAGCGGATGGCATCACTTTAAGATGGGAACAACATAATGAATTATGACAAAAAAACTGCACCAAAAATAACTCGTTTTGAACCTCCGCGTAATATGTAAATTTTTCTCCACTAGTGATTGGCTGTAGGAGTCATATGCGTTTGAGGGACCAATCGCTATAGATGACGGGACAGGAAGGACAGAAAGGACAGAAACTTGACTTTTATTATATTGGATATTTGTTAAATATATACAAGTCTACTTTATAATTTTATCAAGTTTGTATTTAATGTAATGTAATGTACAAAATCCTCACAAAACTAATTGCAATAAAATTTGAAAGGTATAGTGATCTGATACTGAGGGGCTATCAATGTGGATTCCGACAGAACAGAACAACGACAGATTATATTTTTACTATAAGATGTCTCCTGGAGAAATGCTATAAGTATAACATCGACATACATCAACTATATGTCGACTACAAAATTGCATATGGTAGTATAAATAGGAATTACCTTAACAAATTGCAGGAACTTGGAGTCCCACACAAATTAACACGGCTCATATATAACAATGGCCAGCTCTAAAAAGTAGAGTCAAGGCACAGGGACATCACTCAAGCGTGTTCACAGTTAGCCGCGGCCTCAGACAAGGAGACTCACTTTCATGTATGCTATTCAACATCACACTAGAGAAAGTCATTAGAAACATACATGTCAGTTTCAGCGGAACCATAACTAACTACTTCCAGAGAGGCATAACAGAACAAATACAATCAGGAACCTTGTATAGCCAACTACTACATTACCTGGCATACGCAGATGATATAGAGCGCTGCTGGGTAGAAACCGTAATGACGTAGTTACAGCTTTCGGGGAACTTGAAAATGCCTCTGCCGAAGCTGGTCTTGTTATAAACGAACCGAAAACAAAATATATGATTATGTCACGAAACACCCATGTTGATAATAACATCACCATAAACAATCACAAATTTTAGAGAGTTGCTGCATTCAAGTGTCTAGGGGCAACTATAAATGAACACAATGAGATAATTTCGGAGGTGAAAGAAAAGTTAACAGCAGGCAACCGCTCCTACTTCAGCTTACAAAAACTTCTAAAATGCAAAAACCTCTCAAGGGGAACAAAGAAAATAATATACACAACGATTATAAGGCCGGTAGTAACGTACGCTAGTGAGACTTGGACCCTGATCAGAAAGGCAGAGAACCTACTCAACATTTGGGAGACGAAAATCCTCCGGACAATTTACGGCCCTTTATAGAAAATGATATCTGGAGAATTCGTACAAAGCAAGAGCTATACCATCTGTGCAAAGACCCTCCCATCGTCACAAGTATTAAAAAGGAAGACTACACTGGGCAGGACATGTTGAAGGGATGCCAGAGTGTAGAGCGCAAAACATTATTTACAGGCGGAAACCAGGGGGCAGACGACTCACTGGTCGCCCAAGACTGAGGTGGATTGATGAGGTGGAAACGGACCTACAACAGCTGGGGGTTAGGGCATGGAGAAGGAAAGCCATCGATCGATCCGAATGGAAGGATGTGGTGGAGCAGGCCAGGGCCCTACATGGGCTATAGCGCCACTGGTGATGATGATGATTGTATTTAAAACATAAATATTAATGTTGTATATACAGTCTACTTTAGATTGTGTACATTACTTAAATATGTATATGTGTGTTAGTATTGATAGAATCATCGGAAATTAGCAATGGTATATGTTACCTAATTTAGATAACAACTTTGCTTTATTACATAAATATTAATTAAATTTAAAAAGATATAGTGAACAAATAACTTTTAAAATATATAAATGTATTAATAGAAATATTTTTTTAAAAGTAAACAACAAGGGAAATTCTTTACATTAAAAAGCTTACTTTGTCTTATCTGACTTGAATTCATTTTGTTATTTCCTGTCAGCGCGCACTAAAAAGCACCAGTATTTATATGATGTTGTACGTAAAACAAATTAATCCGCAATATAAATGAGAAGATCCTGAAAAAGTTTCTTTAACTTGTGTTCAATATTTCTATATATTCTATGAGAAACAGTATTCTTGATTTGTATTATGTAAATATTATGTTTGACGTCACACAAAATTATACATAAAGAATCATTTAATTTTAAGAAAAAGGCGATTTTCAAAATCATTTTTAATTAAAATTATGGAAACTAATAATTTAATTTAATTAATGTCATATATATTTAATGTCTGGTTGACAATGCAGGTAATGTACAACAGCCTACACCATGATATTCAATTTTTATAAGTTGCTTGCCACTTAACTTCATTCCTTTTACTGAGGGATACTGTGTCAATGAATTACTAGTTTTATCTTACCCCTGGTATACACAGTGCTGTATTCACCTATAAGCTAAACAAGCTAATGCGTAGGGCTTCCAATTATTCGGGAGCCCCCAAAAATTGTTTGAGTAAGTTTCTGTCATAAACATTTGAATAAATACATAATGATAATTTTAAAGATATATTAATGCTTAGCTATTTTGACTCCTCATAATACTGCTCATGATTATGCAAAAGACATACTAAATATTTCATCTCATATATTAGTCATAAATGAAGACTTAGATAATATGTTTTACACAGTTTTTAATAAAAAAAAACAGACCAGAGACTGTAGACACGTTATAACAACTTTAGCAGTTTGATACGTTGTGATCCTTAAAGCCTTGTTAGTTTTTTCTAGTACATATTGAACAAATTTTTGTCTATTTTATTTCAATACCTTGTATGCTTTGATTCAGTTAAATAACAAGAAAAAAGAAATGCAAAGAGATGGATGGAACTTACAAGATTAACTTACAAAGTAACAGACAAGACTGTAGAAGTATAGAATTTGTTAGTTTTCACTTTCAACAATTACAATTAACATAAAATTTGCAGATAACTATTTTGTAAACAATATTATTTAATAATAATAATAATAAATTGATAATTTACATTGCGCTGTATCCCAGTAAGGGTGTCCTTGCCAAAGTTTTTTTTTCTGTTCAAAGGTCAAATTGTTGACATCGACTTCTATGCTCTGTGGTTTCGGGCAAATAAAAAAATTACGTTTATTCACATGGTGTACAATAATACATAGCTCGTTAAAAATAGTTTGTGTAAATTTTCCTATTGGAGAATAACATTTCACAATATCAATTGTAATTTTAAAACAATAAACGCCACGTCCATCAAACGAATGAGGCAAAGATCAGTGATCGAAGTTTGATATTTTAATATTTTAAATATAATTCACACGAGTTACATGTACAGAATACATTTTTCAAATAACTTCAATTATATTTTCTTTTCATTTAAATCATGTTTTCTATTATGTTTTAGAATTTTTTTTTGGGTCTAAACATGTGTTTAAATGCTATGTTGGCGTAAGTGTCTAAACATGTGTTTAAATGTTATGTTGGTGTAATGTCTAAACATGTGTTTTAATGTTATGTTGGTGTAATTGTCTAAACATGTGTTTAATGTTATGTTGGTGTAATTATTCCGTTTAGCTGTGTAGCAGTATGTCTACCGTGTTTCCATAACACAATATGTTATCAACACATATATTTATAATAACAAGAATATAACATGTGTTTGTGTAACAGCTCAAAGTTTATTTCTATCTCTGATCTCTGTAGCCTTAAATTCTCGGCGTTAATGTTAATAAATTAATTTTGAAATAAACATAAAAGTTACGAATGATTAACACAATTATCTATAAAATTTTAACTTACGTCCACTTAACTGTCGTCTTTTGGATCGTCATTATATCTAACAAACTAGCGCGCTGCTAGCTATATATAGGTAATTGTAAGACTTTATTGCGTTTAGAAAAAAACTACTCACAACCAGTAAAAGAGCGTGAAATTCTTTGAAAATTCTCGTTTTAACATCAGAGGCGTAGTGAAGTGAAGGGGGGGGGCGTCTTGGGAGCAAATTGAATAGGAAATAAAAATGGTTACGTCTATAAAATAACAAAATTGGAGCCCCGGCCAAGTAGAATAGGAATAAGGAGTTCAATATCCTGTAAGGTTTTAATATGGGCTATCAAGTTCTTATATACCAATAAAGAGTTCAATATTATGTAGTGTTTTAATATGGGCTATCAAGTTCTTATATACCAATAAAGAGTTCAATATTATGTAGTGTTTTAATATGGGCTATCAAGTTCTTATATACCAATAAAGAGTTCAATATCCTGTATTGTTTTAATATAGGGCTATCAAGTTCTTATATACCAATAAAGAGTTCAATATCCTGTAGTGATTTGATATGGGCTATCAAGTTCTTATATACCAATAAAGAGTTCAATATCCTGTAATGTTTTAATATGGGCTATCACGTTCTTATATACCAATAAAGAGTTCAATAATATGTAGTGTTTTAATATGGGCTATCAAGTTCTTATATACCAATAAAGAGTTCAATATCCTGTAGTGTTTTAATATGGGCTATCAAGTTGTTATATGGAGTTTGGGCGAGCTTTGATACGAAAAAAAAGAAACCTTCAAATCTTCACTCAATTTGTGGATCAATCTGAAAAGGAAGATATTTAAAACAGAAATAAATATGCAAAATGTTTTTACGTTTCATCTTTAAAGAAGTGTGTAATTTGTTTGTTTTTTAAATAAATATTACATATATAAGTATGTCAAATTATTCGGCTTCCCTTACTACTGCCTAATTTAAATATGGCATCCAGTTGTGAAAAAATCTCCACCTATAGTTTGTCTCAATAGCAATTATTAAATTTAAAACTACACATTTATAAACAAACAAAAAATCATTTGATTGACTTAGAATGGGGGGAAAATTGAAGACAAACCGGTTGGCAGATGCTGTATGTACGCCCCTGGACATGAGCCAATCTTTATTGAAGAACTTATTTTTAAAGTACTTTTTTTTTAAAGTCACAAATTAGGCATTTTGAGTAAATAATATTTTAACTGTAATTTGTTCTCTTTGACGATGAGATTTTAATTTTTTAGGCTTTTACAAAGTTAGACCTAGCAACGTTGCATTGTTTTTCATTTTATACAATAGTTGTGTCTCAATCAGATGTTAAAAATTACTGTTCAAGGTGAATTTGACAAAAATTAGACTATTATGCTATAATCTCTTCCATTGGTCTAAGTACTGCTTGTCTTTAGATTTGGTAGCAGGCAGTGCTGCCAGCGCTAGGTTTTTCAACCTAGATCTGGGTTTTTTCGACCTTGTCTAGGTTTCTAGGTTTTTTATTCTAAAAAAATAGCCATAATCTAGGTTTTTATTTTAAAAAATTAAATAAACAATATTTGATTACAAAAAAATATAAGTTTGTGCAATTAATATGCTAAATAAATTATATTTTTCAAAAGTAAAATTAAGCATTAGATAGCAACAGAGGTATTTAAGAAAGGTGACGTCACATAAAAATGCACAAATTTAAATGAAAGCTCCACTTAAATATTTGATTGCTTACAATAAATTTATTAAATAACGTTTTAAATGGCTCCACGCCAAATACGATATTAGTTACGAGATATATAGTAGATATTAAATAACATAAAATTGATTTATTTGTTTATTTTTAGCGTGTCTAGGTTTTTCCTTTCGGATCTAGTTTTTTTTTGAGACGTTGTCTAGGTTTTTCCCAAAATTGTCACTGGCAGCACTTGTAACAGGTAGAGGAATTAAAAATCAAACTTATTTAAATTGTATCCATATGACAGGGATCGAAGTTAGAGGCAAGCCTCTTAAAAATGTAACGGCTGAAGTTCTGACAATCGTGACAAGATGCAATATATTCATGCAAACATATGACAGTCAATATAAAGATGTAATAGTTAATACAATTTAATTTTCGATCAGTAAGAGTTTTAAGAAAAATACATTTCCTTGAAATTTAACATGATGTAAATAATTGCAAGTAATTTTTTAATAAAAAAATATTTCCTGACAAAAATTAAAATTTATTTTTTTACAAATTTACAAATTATATATTAGCAAAATATTATATTTTAAATGGTTTAATTGTCTCCCTTATTAAAATGACATTAAAAGCGCTAACTGAGATTTTGCAAATACAGCTTAAAATTAAACACGTCAGTACAGTGTTTTATGGTGCTGTGATGAAAGGAAATACACTTTCAATTCACATCCGATGTGGCATTATAAGTCTGTAATAAAATGGTTTCTATTTATTCCTGATACGTAGATTATGTGTTATAATGTTTGTATTTGTTCTTATCTCTATATATATTTCACATAAACGACCATGGGCAAATGATCATGACGAATGACCCACGCTGGGGTCGAAAAATCACGTTTGGCAAGCGTGGTGGGGTGAAAAGAAAAAAAAAGAGTGGAGAGGGGGTGGGTGGCAACAAAGCTTCTTGAGTTCACTTACCGTTCTGTTGCGTTTTTCCTTCACTGACTAACATATGATTCGTAGCGGGAATTTTATGTTGTGGTTGTAATTTTGAAAAATGGTCGGCCAATCAGTTTATGTTTAACGGATGGTACGTAAGAAACAGGGGGGGGGGCTAATAACAAAAACCTCAGTGCGCATGTCTCCACGTTTACTCGCTATTTTTCCATTACTTCGTACTGCTGATTGTGTCCGTACTCTCACCCCCTCCACCGTTCTTTGCAATGTCTATGATGAGCAAGTCTGCGGCGTATGCTACGCCGTGGGTCGTTCTTGTTCATTATATTTTAGTTAAACCATATAGTTATATATATTTTATATGAGGTAATCATTTTTTGATCTCTATTTTGTCCAATTTAAGTTATTACGAATTCGAGAGGACTAACTATATACTAAGAACACATTTAGTATTAAAATGAAGGTCAAAATAAAATAATTTTAAAAAATCTGTTTTGTAAAAAGGACACGCTTTTATTTACATATAGAAAGTACACTAAAAAGAAGAAAATAAAAATTTTCTATGAAAACAGGTATTCGTTGTATTGTCACTTACAATGCACAATTATGATTGCTAAATTTCTACTACATTACAAAAATTGTGTATTCCTATTATTTAAGTATGAAAGCAATTGTGTGGGGAAAAAAAGAGAAAAAAAGACAATGAAATGCAATAGTTTTCGTACTTTTCTGTTAACACACACACACACTCACTCACACACACACACACTAACACACACACAC
>CALYLW010002029.1:32224-106573 GCA_944989445.1 Ampullaceana balthica
CGTAGAAATAAAATCAACAAAAGTAAAATTGAAATTGTTACTCATAAAAAAAAATAATATAAAAATTTTTTTTATAAAAATAATAATAGGAAACCAGTCTATTTTGTGCTATTTCACTTTATCTCGATCCCTATAAATAGGGATACAATGTAAATGAATAGTAAAGAGAATCCTACCACAGTTAAAGCTGAAGTCCAATTTCAACAAACTCTTACCTCAGGGTTATACGGTTGTGCCTAGGATTGACTAATTTATTGTTGATATATATATATATTGTATAATACACTTGCCTTTGTTGTCTGCAAGAGTTGATACTTAACATGTTATATTAAATTGTTATACATCAGCTTGAAAGTACGCTATACTAAATAACGCACGTGTCTGCTTAAGGCGTCCGGAATGGAAGATAAAAAATATAATTTTAGTTAATAACGTTAAAAAAAAACACAACAAACAATTTGCTATGTCCAGAAAAATCTTTTTTTTAAAATAAAAAAATATAAAAAACACTTTTTAAAAACTAGTCTTATATTAAAAATGCACACATTTTCTACTTTTTAGTCTACGCATTTTACAGTAAATGTACAGACATCTTACCTTTTGACTATAAATCCCTTATATATGAGACATAACTAAAAGTAGGGATTGTGTTTAAACGCGACATTTACAGTCTGAAATACAATAATCTCCCCTGGTTTTAAAACTGGGCGTAAGGACGGTAAGGGGTGTGAACATAGACGGTCGTCGTCAACGCGTGAACTGAACTGTAACGTGAAAGAATCATAAACAAATGTTCAGATAGTCCGATCGCTTAAACTTACAAAGCGAATTAATATAAGACTAGTAAAGATTCGTAAACTATTATAAGAACTAAGGGAACATCGAACACGATGAGATGCACTAACAATAAGATACATTTTAGAATAAACATTTTTAAGAATGTTGGAAGCTCACACTATATTGTTTGAATGTGTTGTTCTCACTGATGTTTTATAACCATGGGATGTATGTGTTGTTCTCACTGATGTGTTAAAACCATGCCGCGCCACTGTCACATTTTGACTTATGAGAAACGAATCACAATAAGAGCAGGAAACTATATCACAGATTGTGATGGAAGATACTAAAAATTTGTAAAAAAATTTGCTTTGTGGTATTCTAAACAGACGCGCGTCGTCTATAAGATATCAAATTGGGAACATGTGTACTGTCATTCTCTTTTTGTGCAGCCAAACAACGGAATTCTTTACCATTACACATCCGTAGTATTTAAACTACATAGTCCTTCAAGACTGCGCTTAGCAAGCAACTTTTCAAAATGTATTTGCAAAATTAAATACAGCATTTCTTTTAATGATTAACGTAGCATATGTGTAACGTACTGTCATTTATGTTGTTATTATGATATGAACTAGTGTAACCCGTCAAAAATGATGAAAGTTTTCAAAATGAATACATTTCAGCTGAGATCTATTAATTTTGAAAAAATACACATCATAAAATTAATAAATGTAATACATAACTTTTATTTATTTTTATTTTATTCATTTATTATCATATTGAACGATTTTATGCGGAACGCTTGAAAAGTGTTATTTTTGGTGCAGTAATTGTATTATGTTCATCGCAGTGCCAACAAATAGCATTACAAATTTCGCAGCGCCACCTAGTTACATCCATACATACAGACAACGGGAATTATGTATATTGATGGTTATTTAATTATTATATGTATATTCTTATCTCCATGTAAAGCACTGTGAGCCCGGTTCCTTGCTGCGATACAGCGATATATTAAATATCAATTTATTATCATTATTATTATTTGTACTGACCATCTGGTCATGTAAGGATTTATTCATAAAATCCTTTGTTTACTTTAAAACTTTCATTTTATTCAGTAAGTAGAACATTAAGTTAAGAAACACTTTAGATGGCATAGGGAAAAGATAATTGTAAGTAGAGCATAGAATTAGATAATTATTCTTGGAAATAGTGCAATGTAATCTCACTTACGAATGACCAATGAATAAACATGGAGTCAATCTCCCTATTTATGATAAATATACACACAGAGGTATGTTTAACACATGGACAAAGTCATTCAGGGTTGATTGAGGCGATACAAATATATCTTATATTTGACATTGGAGAGATTTTGATAGGTATGACATAAACATTGTTACAGATCACTCAACAATGTGAAATGCTGGTGTCAAATTGTGTTGAGAGAAATGACGTCTCTCAATCTTTGTTTTCTTCAACCCCCCCCACCTCCACACACGAGATCTGCGCTTCAGGTGAAGATTGCGGCCGATACAAAGATCTATCAAGAATACGAACGAGGTCAGATGTCACGAGGTCAGATGTCATGAGGTCAGAGGTCACGAGGTCAGATGTCAACAAATGTTATTGTTAGGCTGCGGGGATGCAATATAAGGTCAACTAATGTAGTGTTTTAAGTTAGATAACATAAATATAATCTAACAGTTTACTATTGCTCTCTTTGGCTTTCTTTGGCTGTCTTTGGATTTCACAGCAGCTAAGTTTTTATTTTATATTTGTATTTCTTTATATTCGTTTTATTTGATAGATGAAGAAGGCTCTTTGCCGAAACGTTCGCTGTTTTGTTACGTCCTGTTAGACTCTCTCATACCCTGTGTACATGTTATCTACTAATCTATAAGCCTAAGTGCGGTGTCACCCAATTTTGTTCTCTACTGTGTTCTCAATGCGGCTCGCGATTACTTTATGAAATTAAAAGTTTTGATTGTATAATCTCAAAAATAAACTATATAGTTTTTTTTCAAAATCTTAAACGAAATAAAGTTTTGAAAATAAATTTGGGCTTGTTAAAAATTTTAAACGTTTAAAGTTGCGATTGATTTCTGATGGTTTGGTGATGAAAACCGTTATATTTCTGGTTCCTGTTAGTAATCCTAGGATCTGCTTTAATCATCAATAATATTAAATCACCGCGATGGACATTTCCTGTCAAAGTTGAGTAGAAAACTGAAATGACTTTCAATTACCACACAATAAATCTTCAACATATTGAGCCAATGCATTTCTTCTTCTTTTCATTGTATTATTGCTCCACGAGATTTCTTTATAATATCAGTTGCTGGCTTGCGTAGCACAGTACGTATTACTTTACTTGTAACTAGTAAAATAACTCCACAAATAGTATGAGGTTTTTCCCGATATGGAAATCATTAACGAAATATTTTAAGAAAAATCAAGCGTTGGCCATCTTTTGTGGTTACGGTTGAAAAGATTTTTCTTCAAGTCGGTTGTTTGAACATTTTTTCTTGAACATATTTATACTTATCGATCAAACAAAATGAACTAGTGACAAGATACTGTTTGAAGCAAACCTAGTCTATACTGGTTGTAGGAGAATCCAGGCAATCAATAAAGGCAATTTGCTATTTATGTTTGCCCTGTCCGTTCGTCACGCTACTAATTTTTGAAAGCAGTGCACCAAATTACTGAACCAAAAATAACTCTTTTCAAACGTCCGCATAAAATTGTTAAATTTGGAAATAAATAAATAAAATAAAAATATATTTAAAAAATGAATGCTCTATATTATATTTGTTTTATTCTGATTTGTATTTTTTCAAAATTTCTAGATTTGACGGGTGTTACACTAGTTCATTAATGTTATATCTCTTATTAAAGAGATCGAAGTCAAGTGGCTTGCCACTTCCAGAATAAAATTATCTTGGAGCTACAGTTCTACCTATTAGGCTAAATAATAAATGATAGTAGTCGTAAAAAAAATTGACTTTTCTAAATTTGAAATAACGAAGTTATGAAACAAATAATTTTCCCTTTAAATTAAACATTTCTATTAATAATAGTTTGTTACATGTAATACGAAATTATGCAATACAAATAAATACTACTAAGACGTGTAAATTGATATTAAACCAAAGTTAAATAAAATATTATCATATCCTACTTAGTCTTGCCACTTAATTTGGGTTAATTACAATCTCATATCAAGTATGTCGATAGCAGTATTTTGAAGTGCGGCGTTCATAGAAAAAAATTTCATTGCACGTCAAATGTAATAATAGAAAGTCTTTTATTTTGCTAAATTTCCCTTTTATGTATATCTGAGTTCAAACTTAGGTCAAAGATTTTATTTCCTTTTAGATAAGCTGAAAGGATTTTATCTAATGTATTATATAATTTACTGGCAAAACAACAATAACAATCATTCAACATAATCAAACTAACAGACTAACTAACAATAAAAAAAACTCTAATAAACTAACAGACTACACTAACAATAAAAAAAACTCTAAAAAACTAACAGACTACAATAACAATAAAAAAACTCGTATAAACTGACAGACAACCCTTATAATCAAACAATTCTAAGGGCAGACGGGCAACACTAATAAACAGACAACTTTTACATACATACAATACTAGCACTCAGTTATCTCTTACATTTAGGAAAACACAAACAAACAGACAACTTTTACAAACAGACAATACTAGCACTCAGTTATCTCTTACATTTAGGGAAAACAAACAGACAGCTTTCAGAAAGACAACCTTAAAAATAAGACAAATCTTATAAACAAGACAACACTAACAATAGGACAACATTTACAAAGTGACAGTCAACACAAAACATCAGAAACTCTTACAGACAGACAATAATATCAAACAAGACAACTCTTACAGACATACAATCAGGACAGACAACACTAAGTATTTGATCTTGTTTCAAAGTGTTGCGCCAAATTTGACACATCAAAACTAGGGATTTGTGGTGCAGCGCTGATGACAACTTATTTTTTTAATAAAGTAGCGATTACATATTAAGAATCATGATCACCTAAATTTGATCTCTATGCTCTTTAAAGACATAAAATAAAAAACCCGTAAAAAAACATGTTTTTTACTATAAATCCTTTATTTATGAGACGTAAATAAAAGAATGTTCATTATAATACGCAGCGAAAGACCATCCAAATATACAAAATTGTAGTTATGTCTTTTAAAAAGTGTTTAATATAATGCGCACCGATCAGGAATATGTTTATAAAAAGTGTTGTCAATAAAATACGTACCTTATTGCGCGACAGGAAAGGACGTTCAATATAATACGCACCGCGACACTCTATCTCAAAAATTTAACATGATACATAGAGATAAATAAAATAATCTAAAAATTCAATAATTAAATTACAGTACATGCGATCGATCTGAAATTTTGATTCATCGTTTTTATCATCGGCACGAGTCTGCCTGCAAAATTTCAGATCGCTAGCTGACGAGAAATTGTTAAAAATCGATCCAAATTTTGGTGACAATCAAGCAAGCAAGGGTTCAAACAGACACCAGGTGTTAATATAAAGGATTTAATAAGGAATATGTTTTCTGTACACAATTGATCTCTCTGCTCTTTAAAGACCTAGAATAAGGAATGCATTTTCTATACAAATCCTTTCCCTTTATAGCACAGGCAATACAAATACAATTTAGATATTTTTTTCTTCTCATTTATTCCAAACATAACATGTGAGGTTTTAACGCCCTTCAAATCTATTTATATTTCAATGTTCCCAAACTAGCTTACGCCGCACACACGAATTTTGTTACCTCTTTAACACAGATTGTTGGTATAATGTGCAGGGTATCAGATTATTAATCACACCAGATTGTTGGTATATGCTCAAGGGTATCAGATTATTAATCACAGCAGATTGTGGGAATGTGTATGCAACTAGAAAATGTTGATACTTTTCAATTCTGGCTTTCATTCATATAGATACAAATATGTCTAAATTGTAAATGAAATAATTTATAAAACCAAGCAGAACATATTTTGTTTGACGACTGCCTCTAACTTTATTGTTATATAACCTTGCAATTATGTGGTAAAATAGAATAATTATAATAATAGAACAATTTCATTATTTTTTTTAATGTAGCGATAATACAAGGACATGTAGGTCACGTACATTTCGATACGTTCTCTAAACACACACTTTTTACTTCATATATCTACAATACTTACATACGTTGTCTGTACATCCACGTCTTACTTTATACATCTACCATATTTACATACGTACGTATGTACACACGCTTCTTACTTCGTACATGTACAATAAGTGTTGTTTACTTTCTGTTTACTCTCACTTCTTACTTCATACATGTACAATAACTGTTATTTACTTATGTGTACTCTCACTTCTTACTTCGTACATGTACAATAACTGTTATTTACGTTATGTGTACTCTCACTTCTTACTTCATACATGTACACTAACTGTTATTTACTTTATGTGTATTCTCACTTCTAACTTCATACTTCTGTCGTAATTGTATCTTCTGTGTCTACCCCCGGTTCATGCTTCATACATCTTCAATTATTATATACATTTAATGAACCCCCATTTTCCCTACTTCCTAAATCTCATGATTCAATAAGTCTTTCATTTTTTAACATTTATATGAAATGCCTTTGAAGTTGACTCTCTGTATAACAAAGGATAAAACACTGTCAGGAGAATTGAGTCGTTTAAACAGATTTCTTATAAGCTGTAGTCCTGACAGGAGACTTGAGTCGTTTAAACAGATTTCTTATCAGCTCTAGTCGTGACAGGAGACTTGAGTCGTTTAAACATATTTCTTATAAGCTGTAGTCCTGACAGGAGACTTGAGTCGTTTAAACAGATTTCTTATAAGCTGTAGTCCTGACAGGAGACTTGAGTCGTTTAAACAGATTTCTTATAAGCTGTAGTCCTGACAGGAGTCTAAAAAGCTAAATGTTTACACTAACCATAAAATTATCATTAATTAAATAGTCAAGTGTGCAAACAAAGGCCAAGGCAAATTAAATAAATTAAAATAATTCAAATGATCGCAAATTTATAATTTTCATAAAATCCTTACAATGTAATTTAAAATGAACTTGCGACATGAGTTTGTTTTCATCTAACACAGTCTTTATCAGAGGTAAGAAAAAACCAGCAATAATTGACACAGTTTCCCTTTTATAAAGGGAACGAATTAAAGTGGCATGCCACTTACATTTACTTTTTTTTTGTATAAAAAGAATTTTATTAAATTATAAAATTAATCTAAAGTTTGTAGCCACGTGAGTTACAAATATATGGCTTATATGAAATTCTTATTAAATGTACTATTTTTAAGAAGCACATCAAATTATTATACTACGAACCATGAAATCAGTTCTTAAAATTAAATGAACGTTTTTCGGGGTTGGAGAATACAGCTTTTCAATTGACATTGTGTCCCTAATTATAGGGATCGAGTTGAAGTGGCGTACCACTAGGATAAATTATATCTTACATTTACGGTATTTGCGTTTAAAACAATGACGATCTGTTATGCAAATAGACATGAAATACATAACAGTAAGTATATGAAATTAACAGTTTCTATAATTTAAAAAAAAATTTAATTCCCTTTTTTCGCCAATTTACATATTTCTCTACGTTAAATTGTGTTTATATAAAACAAAACATTTATGTAATACAAGCTAATAACACAATTTCTGTTAGTCCTATATGGACACATGTAATAATAGTTGAAGAACAAATGCTTAGATCTTCTCATTAATCTTGGGAACTATGTTGATTTAGATACAGCGTCATTTTTAATTATCTTATCTTCTTATCTATACAGACGCTCCTTCTATGCAGAAGATAGTTGCGTCCACAGACCATGACAGATGATCTGTTGGCAAGTGATGCAGCATTCACAGGCCACGGCTTTGTGGGTTCCACGCATTACCCAGCCGCCTAACTACATGTAGTGTTAGGTACCCATTCGGAGCGGGGTGACTCAGGGACGCCCTAGGCCCCGGGAACAAACCCTTGCCTTCACACGGATTCGAACCCGTGACCATCGGTACGACAGTCCAGTGTGCTGCCACTCGACCACCGCGTCATTGATCAGTACTGGTGCGTTTTAGTGCACGCTGTCAGGAAATACACAATTAATGCACATCAGATATGACAAACAAAGCCATTTAATGTAAATGTTTTCCCCTGTTCTTGACTAACCAAAAAAAAAGAATTCCTGTAACTACATTCATAATTAACATTTTTTCGAACTGTATAGTTTTTTAAATTATAAGCATGTTATAAAGCAAAGTTTTCATTTATCAACTGCAGCTGATTTCAATGTCATTTTCTAAAGATTCTACAAACACAATGAGCTACAAAAAACACTCCCCACACACACAAAAAAACTCCCCACAAACATACACAGAGAAAGTGTGTGTGAGAGAGAGACAAAAACAGATTAGACTGATGTGCACAATCTAAAGTAGGCTGCAAAACCACATAAATATATAGCTATAAAATAAATTACACACGTGAAGTCAGTTTGCTTTTGATACAAAGTATATTATATGTTTAAAGTAGATTTTGTTTACTTTAAAATATTTACGAAAAAGAACGAATTATAACCTCATCAAAGAAAAGCTAAAATAGTGCGAACATCAATAATTCTTCAAGGCAGTTTATAAAATGAAAATATTTTAAAATAATTCTTTTAAAATACTTATTTTGCTTAAGTTTTAAAAATATATTTTTCTTCTTTTGTTAATAAAATCTTATTTACTTCATTGTCGTACAATACAATATTTTGTCAATTCAGGAAATCTATCTAAGATAAATAAAGTTTATGATTTGAGAATGCATATTTGGGTCTGCTAGATTTACGTTTTAAGATATAGTAGTTGCATCTTGTGATATTAACCCATTCCTGAATGGTCGGCAGGCAACTAGCAAAACGGCTTTCTGCATATAAGGAATCACTTATACCAGTTACTGGTTTAGTGAAATAATAAAATACATTTAGTTTTCTTTTTTGTTGGTCGTATTAATTTAGGAAAGTTTCAATTTCTTGTATTGTATTTCCCACAATATTTAATTGTATTAAATACACACGAACTTACCACTTCTTTTAATAGTGAATATTATAATGCTGAAAATAATATTTAAAAAAAAACTATACCAATTAAATACGCGTAAATATGAACCTTAGCTTTACAATTTGTGTACAAGACTTTAAACAACACACAATGTAATGTTGCGTTCAAAGCAATATTAGTACTGCATCCTTTACTAAGAGATGTAGGTACAAAATATCCTACAACTTAAAATATAAATTTTGTTAAGTATTTAAAATAAACTCAGATTTTTTTTTGCTGGTTAAATAAACGTTCCCTCGTGTTGTTCCCATTTGTTCGTGCTACTGTTTGTGTCCGTCCCCATCCCCCTTTTTTCTTGCACTATCTATGAGTAAGTCTTCGGCGTATGCTACGCCACGGGTCGTATCTAGTATGTCATAATTTGAAATAACGTCATTTAATTTTGTTTCTAAATGTGATTTAACAAACAACGCAAGTGAACGTTTTACATTGTGTGTCACCCCAGGTGATGGTGTCACTTAGTGCGGTGCGCATCCCCAACAGCCCATAGTACAGACGCTGCTATGAATAATTTATTGACAGTTTCATTCCATTGTTGCTGACTGTTGGCAAAAGTGTTTGTTTAAAATATAAAATTTATCCTCGTTTGTTCTAAAAAAAATAAAATCAGTAGAGTTTAAATTAACGACACCCAAAATATCTACAACACTTAATTCATCACAAGCCAATAAAAATATGACATTGCTGAATAATTAGCTTATCAGTGACCTACGTCTACACTTGTTTTTTGAAGCTCAGTTCGTCATAAACCTTGCCGTGTCCAGTTGATGTCAAATATTATATATATTCAAATTGTTTTGTTTTCAGTATTAAAATATATTTTTGAAATGTTAGTTTGTGTTGATTTGTTCCTTTAATTTAATTGTTTATAAATTTCACTATGAAGAGCAATGACAATTACTGGGAAAATGCATACATTAGTTTTAGATGTAAAAAGTTTATTTCAATTTACTTTCTATGTTAATAAATGATTATTATGGAAAATGTTGTTTTTTACGTTAAGGATGCACCACCAAGCACCAGTGCTTTTGTTTTAATATGAAATTTAAATTGCTCTTTTCTAAACTTACTTTGAAAAATTAATGATAAGACTCTTTCTTCTTAAAACATCTTTGTTAATATATAATATATATTTGAGGGCTCTTAATAATAATGACTTGTGTATGAACGTAATATAAAAATGTATAGAAACATACAATTCAAAGGGCAAATTAGATTTGAAATTAATATTTATTTTGAATTGAAAAACAAACTATAAAATGTATATATTTATTTTAGCATATATGCCTACCTCACTGTTTGAGTAATAATTATCTATGTAGTCCTTGTTTGAATAGAGAACCATTTTATTTAATTCAAGTGCTATGTGACTTGATCTCGATCCCTATAGGATTCTCCTACCCCAGATAAAGCCTTAGTCCAATTCCAACAAACGTATTTCACTTGTTTATAGCACAATTCGTAAAAATTACTAATTTATAGTCACCAGATGTTGTAAAATAAACTTGTCTTTGTTGTCTACAAGAGTAGATTCTTAAAATGTTAAATAAAATGGTTATACATCAGCTTAAAAAAGTCGCTGCTAAACAACGCACGTGTCGCTAAAATGCATTCGTTAGCAAACAATAAAAGCACAAGTAATGGAATGCTAGATAAATTAATTAAAAAATCAGATGATGAGTTCTGTCCAAAAATCAATAAATAAAAAATCAGAAAAAAGTCGTCCAGAGCTTAATAGGTACAAAGTGAACATTGAACGGGGCGAGGTACACTAAGAATAAGTTCAATTTGAGAATAATCTTATTTAAGAATGTGGGAATCTTAACCCAGATGTGATAAATGTGTTGTTCTCGCTAATTACGTCAATGTATTTGTTTCTGCAGGGGACGCTACAATCAACTTTAGCTGGGGGGAGGGAGGAGTCATCATGGAAGTGTCGAAAGTTACAATTGACAAATTTTCCCAGATTTGAAAGCCATTAATACATGTTTTGAAAATGAAATAATATAATTATAATTATTTGCACATGGAAGTAGAGAGACCCATCTTGCCATCGAAAGAATGGCGTGCGGCTAGCAAACCGCAGGATGAAAACCCTTTTGCCTGGGCACCGACAATGTAAGTTAAACTAATTACAATGAGGCATGTGTTAATTTAAATAATGAGAAAATTGAAAGCTCACGTGACAACGCACATGTGTAGACGACAAGCTCACGGGACAACGTACATGTGTAGACGACAAGCTCACGTGACAACGTACATGTGTAGACGACAAGCTCACGTGACAATGTACATGTATAGACGACAAGCTCACGGGACAATGTACATGTGTAGACGACAAGCTCACGGGACAACGTACATGTGTAGACGACAAGCTCACGTGACAACGTACATGTGTAGACGACAGGGTCATGGGACAACGTACATGTGTAGACGACAAGCTCACGGGACAACGTACATGTGTAGACGACAAGCTCACGGGACAACGTACATGTGTAGACGACAAGCTCACGTGACAACGTACATGTGTAGACGACAAGGTCATGGGACAACGTACATGTGTAGACGACAAACTCACGTGACAATGTACATGTGTAGACGACAAGCTCACGTGACAATGTACATGTGTAGACGACAAGCTCACGTGACAACGTACATGTGTAGACGACAAGCTCACGGGACAACGTACATGTGTAGACGACAAGCTCACGTGACAACGTACATGTGTAGACGACAAGGTCATGGGACAACGTACTTGTGTAGACGACAAGCTCACGGGACAACGTACATGTGTAGACGACAAGCTCACGGGACAACGTACATGTGTAGACGACAAGCTCACGTGACAACGTGCATGTGTAGATGACAAGGTCATGGGACAACGTACATGTGTAGACGACAAACTCACGTGACAATGTACATGTGTAGACGACAAGCTCACTGGACAATGTACATGTGTAGACGACAAGCTCACGTGACAACGTACATGTGTAGACGACAAGCTCACGTGACGACGTACATGTGTAGACGACAAGCTCACGGGACAACGTACATGTGTAGACGACAAGGTAAGTTAAACTAATTACAATGACTCTACGATTACTCATCGCTGCTATAACTTAGCGTCAATGTCTTTACGATAGCTCATCACAGCGATAACTTAGTGTTAATGACATACAGTTATTTAACGATAATTTACTGTAATTTTTAATAAAGACAATAAACCCACAAACTGCCGTTAAATTCAGGCCCAGCCCAAAAAATATTTGTTATATTCAATGCTCAGTCACAGCAGACGTAAGAATTAATTATCAGACAACCATAACGTTACGGTACAGACAAAAAATCTAAGATTAAGGTTTTTTTTGTAATTTCAATTTCTATTGATTTTTTTTTAAAGTCATACACATATTTAATACATGTCCCTACTATAAATCCCGTATTTCTTCCTATTAGCATTGTCCTGTCTGGGAGTACATGTTAGTTTTAATCTTTTATCAGCACCTGAAGTAGTTAAAAACAAAGAATTATAAGATAATAAAACACAACAACTGTTTGCATAATGCAGGTAAAATTATTTACATTTTCTTATAAATCTGCATGGTACAGAAAAAAGTAGGCTACTAGAACACTTAATACAATCATTAAGATCATTAAATTATCAAAACATTGTTCTTTTTTCATCTAAATTCCCTTAAGATAAATTGTAAGGCTATTTAAATTGTAGAATTTATATTACATTTACAAGTGTCATTTAAGGTCATGTTGCAACTTTTGTTAAAAAATGGGTGAGTGGTTATATATATATATATTAAACAATATAATTTGCAATGTCTGTCAGTGACGCTACTAATTTTATAAAGCAGGGAAAACCAAATTACTGCACCAATGCATCAAAAGGTGTGCAAATTGAAGTGCGCTGTAAAAATATTATATGACGTCATTGTTTTCGCTTATATTTTAATTTTAGAAAAGGGATCAATGTAAAAAGAGGATTTGATGATGGTTAATTATAAAATCAAAAAACAAAGAGGCTGCCGTAGGCGCCCTACATACCCTATTATAAAATACTTTGTGTACATTTCAGAAAGTTTAATATTTCGTATTTATCAAACAAGGACAAGTTAGTTGGGCTTTTGAAAAAGGTTGGCGCCGTAGGCCCCCTAAAAAGTGCATTTTTATAAAATAAATAGATTTCAGCTGAAAACTTCCGTCATTTGTGACGGGTGATACGCTAGTGTATATGTATATATACATATATATATATATATATATATATATATATATATATATATATATATATATATATATATGTATGTATTATATATATATTTGTTACAAACAATGTATGAAATCAGGCACTCCATATAATCCCTAGGCAATGTATAGAATGCCTGATAGTTTCAGGCAAAGTATGAAATTTGTAAAAAAAAATCATATTTTGCCTAGGAAATCTATAGAATGCCTCATTTTCGCACTTCTCCGGAAGGAAAGACTGAACTCCTTATACTTCCAACTCATATTTTCAGATTTGTCGTATGACTGTCCACGTTAATCTTGAATTTGTATGTCATTTTCTTCCAAAAAATTAATACTAATTTGGTTTATTTCTGATCCAGTATGGGAATACATTGGTGAACTCGATGAATTGATCAACAGGGCAAGATTGTGCAACATATCGGATGATCAATGTTAAATGGTCTACATGCATTATATCTGGCGTGGAGTCTACTGACATCGAGAAGTACTTAGCATATTTTATTTCAGCAACAAAATCAGACAATACTACCATCTGTTCAATCAACTCTTCACAGATAGTTTAGGAAATATACGACGCATTTCCACGTCCTTTATTTCCATGTTGTCAGATATGTTCAGCAAGAAATGTGTCGAACTGACTAAAAAGTTCCAGTATTTAAAGTAGTTACCATTGCTCGGTGATCCTAACAATTCATTCTTGCCACGGAATGCAAGGCCACGAATACAAAAAAATCGTGTAATGCTGACTATTCGTATAAGAACATTTTGACAGTCAAAGTTTCGTATTCACATTTTTCCAAACAAATTAGAAATCTAATTTTGTCCTTAGCCAGGTTTCCTCTTTGCCTGCATAACCGTTTCTAGATATATTATTACAAACGCTGACGAGTTTTTAGATATTAATACAAACGATGACTAGTTTTTAGATATTATTACAAACGATGACAAGTTCTACTTTACAACACTCTTCCATGTTTTCTCGTGATAATTAGATTCTATGTTAGTATTCAGTTTCTATAAAGTGGACGAATAAATATTCATTGGAAATTTGGTTTTTTTATTTGTTAACCGTTCATATGCTAAAAGTATTGTTCAATTTCCTGGCAAAGATTACTCATCTAACTAAATAGAAAATGAGATGTTATTAAATAGCTGCACAATAAAACTACAACATCTTTAGCAATTTCATTAATTCTTCTTTGCAGTGCTATTTTTATCAACCACATTTTCTTGATATTATCAGATGCTGGCATGTGTAGCTCAGTACGTATTACTTCACTTACAGTCGGTATAATTAGTTTTCCACCAACTAGTATGGGTTTTTTTCCGATTTAACAATCATTAACGAAATTTCGTTTAAAAGCCAGCTATCTAAAGCCGCCTTATGTGTTGCGGTTGAAAAGATTTTTGTCAAAGTCAGTTGTTTAATTTTTTTATCTGTCAGAGTTCGAAAAGAGGATAACTCCATTTTCTTTTTTATCACCATAAATTTTAGTCAACGTTCCTGTAGCGTGGAAGGCTTTATAGCTTCGCGCATACATAAATCTAATTTTCTAGAATATTTTCTTCTTTATTTGATGCTATCACCACCTCTTTAAAGTTATTTTCCGCACCCCATTTTTTTTAAAAACAGCGTCACCGCCAGCCCCATGGATTGCTGCAGCGCCCACCACTATGCTAAGCCATAAGGGAACAAAATGAACTAGCCACAAGAAATTGTTTAAATCGAGCTCCGTCTATAATGGTGTTAGAGGAAAGCTAGCTGAAATTTATTGAATTGTTATCCCTTATTAAAGGGGATCGAAGACAAGTGGCTTGCCACTTAGATAAATATTACTTATTATATTAATGGTATGCATTTCGTCAATAAGGCAAAGTAATACATGATAGTAAATTCATTATAATTATAGTAGTCTTAAATTTCAGGATACTAGGTTTCTAAAAATTTATTTTTTCTTCTAATAAATAAAATTCTATACATGATAGTTAAGTACCTGCAATACAAAGGGTAGGCAATACAAATAAGTAATACTATGTCGTAAGGACTTTTAGATTGCAATTAAGATGAAGTTAAAGAAAATTAATATTATGTTCTTCTCATTAATACTACCGCTTAAGTTGTCTCAACTCCAATCTCATATTAATTATGTTTATAGTCGTGCTTTTTAGTGCGGCGTGCATGGAAAATACAGATTCATTGCATGTCAGATATTACAATAGATCATATTTTAATTTGTAAATCGTCCCTTTATGTGTTTTATGTGAGTTCAAACTTGTGTCAATGATTTCATTTCCATTTAAATATGCTGTATGGAATTTTTTCAAATGTCTTATTGAATTTACTGGATAAACAACATAACAATCAAACAACACTATCAAACTAAAATACAACACTAAGAATCAGGAAACTCTAACAAACTGAGAGACAACACTTACAATTAAACAACTCTTACAGACAGACATACAATACTACCAAACAGACAACTTTGACACACAGACAATTCAAACATCAAACTATTTAAGGAATACAATAAATAAAGGTAAAAAAAGTGGTTTTTATAATCCACGATTTCATAAGTGGACTAAAAAGAAGAAAATAATTTAAAACGTATAAGTTCAAGTACTTCAATTTAATATGAATAAAAAGTGGGGCTTGCGCCTATGAGGTTTAACATATGCGGTTCACTCATTCTCTCGTTTGTAGATCTCTCTTTTGCCTTCTAAATTAGAAATTTTTTATTTTTATACCAAACACCAGTCCCACGTTTAGATGCTGGCTTTTGTGGCACAGTTCACTTTACTTTCATTATGGTCAGTGTAATGAGTTCTCCGCCAATAGTATGACGTTTTGCCTCATTGGAAATCATCAACGAAATATTGTAAGAAGCAAGCAGGCCATCGCCATCTTGTGTTGTTGCGGTTGAAAAGAGTTTTGTTAATGTTGGTGTTTGATAATATTTTCTTTTAGTCTTCGAAAATATGTTTAATCCTTACCTTTTGATGGCCATGAATGGTAGTAACATGTTCTTGTAATATGGAAGTATTTATATCTTTCCGCAATATAAAAACTTTTTTTAAAATAAATCCTCTCTTCTTTTCTATGCTTTCACCACACGTTAAAGTAATTCTCCGCCCCCAAATGGACTTGTGGTCATAACCCCCCCCCCGGAATCGCTGTAGCGCCCATTAGGGGGCGGTAGCGCCCACTTCGTAAATCACTGTATAACCATAGATATACATATATATACAAAATTGAATAAATGAACAAGTGACAAGACATTGTTATATACGTTCTCATACTATAATGGTGGTAGGAGAATCCTAACAATTCATTGAAATTTTATCCCTTATTAAAGAGATCGAAGTAAAGTGGCATGCCACTTTGATATACAGAATTTTGTGGTCAAGTCTATAATACCACGTTATTGATTATAATCATTTAGACAAAGTAGTACTTGACGGTAAATGTATTAAATTTCTAGTTTAGTGAATTTGAATTAATTAGGATTTTTTAAAAATGTAAATTTCCTTCAAATTATATGTTTCTTTACATAAATTAAGTGAAGGGCAATCCAAGGTGTAAGCAATACAAATAAGTAATATTATGTCGCATAGAACTGGAGATAACAATTTAACTGAAGTTAAAGATAATAATAATATGATTTTCTCAAAAAACATGCTGCTTAAATTGTCTAAATTACTGCCTCATATTTATTAGGTCGATAGCGGTGCTTTTTAGTGTGGCGTTCATGGAAAATACAAATTGATTGCACGTCACTTATCTATAAATTTTAAAATGCAAGCATGTAAGTATGTGTGTAGGCGTGTCTTTTATAGCTGACAAACTATTCATCTGAATGCTATAAAATTTTAGGATACTTTTGAGTACGCTCCCGGGACGTATATTGGCAATCTTTTTTCTTCAAATTTTAACATTCATGGGGCGCCGGTGGCCCATAATTTGATTTTTTCTTATATGGGCTATATAAAAATTAGTTTAAGTGATAGCTACTTGGTAAATTGATGGATCTTAATCAAAATTTGTATGTAAAAACATGGTAGCCAATATTAAAATACAGAGGCAATGATTTCTTATTGTTCATTTCTTTGGAGATGTGAGCCAAAATGCATTATTTCATAAACGTTTAAGATTTTATTCTCCATTCAATAATATTAATGATCATTAGAAACATAGAAACATATATCCATTATGAAATGGATTGAAATGAACAGTTGTTTTGAATTTTATATCTTGCACTGAATGGGTCTTGTGGTCTTTAATGTCGTTATTAGCTTAAATTAACTATATAATAATACGTTTTGCTTTAGCTACTAAGATAATGAATGGATCTTAATTAAATTGTGTATACGAAAACTTGGTAGAACATATAAAAAAACTAAACTTCTAATGTCCATATATATGTTACGGTCAAAGCCCGAAGTACTTACAACTAACAATTGTAATTCGGGCTTTGGCCGGCCAATTCGCGAAGTGGCTGGGTATCCTTGGCCAAAGCCCGAAGTGGTAAGGAATAATGCCCGGTTAGCGGCACATCAATCGCTTCTGGTGTGTTGGCATGTACGGGGTAGGAAAAGGGTGCCACGCTGTGACGATATTATTGCGTTAGTCTTTCCTTTTCGGAGAAGGTCCAGACATTGTGACTAGTTCTTATTTTTTTGACACACAGGTTTTCAGTCAGGACCGGAGTTAGGGAATTGGAGGCTCTTTGCGAAGTGAATTTGGTGGCCCTAAATGTAATATAAAAATAAAAAAAATATTAGGAAAGATTCTTGTGGCAGGACCCCCACTAATTATGAGACTAATCGGAGGCCCTAGGCGGCTGCCTAGTTTGCTATGCTTAAAGCCGGGCCCTATTTCAGTGTGAGTACTGTATTACTCGAATTTATAACGTCCCAATCAACGTTTCCAGTTGAAAAGATAAGTCATAGGGCACGTATAGCATGTGCCGTGGGGTGTGATAACACAATACTAAGTTTACTGAGGCTATTAACTATCATTTCTTGTTAGCTACGACACGTTGTTCTGTACTGGAAAGTGCTAAATCAGCAGATGAACAAATCCATGCCGATTCGATCACAGCACTTTTCGACCCTTTATTTTAACACCTTAAAATTGTTTTATTTTTTATTATTTTTTTTGTAAATGATTTTTTAAAATATTTATTTTTGGTATAAAAATAATGTAATATACTATAATTATCTATTAAAAATTAAAAACAGTATGGAATCGTTATTTTTAACGTTGAATTATGATCGGTTGATATTGACAACCAGTTAATATTTCAATGCGAATTCATGATTGTGGTATGTGCGCCATTTTCTGAGGTAGAAAGTCCTTCTAATCCTATCCACCGCCACCCCACATCTCGATCCGATGTAATCGGACAATAAAAAGGCCATGTGGTCAGATAAAGGTACGTACATTCTCTCTGCCCCACTCCCTTTATTTACCTTGCCCATAAGTCTTGCCAACACACGGTGTCATGTGGTCGTCACTTTGTCTAGCCCTCGTAACATGTAATTATGTAACATGTGCCAGCCAACGAACAGTCCCTGGTTTCGCTATCATTTGTAATTAACAATTAATTTTAAGTATGAAATCCAAATAGTCAACCTTCAGTCTGCTCATGACTTCTTTCTTCGGGCTTTGGCCGGCTAACATTGGCCACTTCGCGAAATGGCCGGAATGGCCGACTTCGAGCTTTGGCCGTAATATATACATAAATGTCAGATCTGCATGTCTGTCTGTTTGTCCTTTATGGATTGGTTACTGTTAGCGTATGGTGTAGCCTTACCTCCCTTGGACCATTCAAACGATAATTATTTTCTTGTCAATTAAAGTCTATAGCATAAACGACAATTATATAAATGTAGAAGTTTAAGTGTCTGAACAAATATCAGTTACAACTCCTTATATAATGTGAATTTACTTTATATGTGTTTATGATATATAAATAAGGGGACACAATTGTCTAGCGGCATGCGTGCTCTGATGGCATACAGAGAGTCGCGGGTATGAAACTCAGAATTGGCATTTCTTACAAGAACGTGGTACGCAATAGTATTCGGCAAAGAAAGGGCGTCTGCAATATCCACGTTTTAATGTCCCTCTGTTTTCACTGTGTTCATCCCTCCCTCTCTTTCTATTGTGAAATCTTTGTGTTCATCCTTCCCTCTCTTTCTTGTGTGCTCTTTGTGTTCATCCTCCCCTCTCTTTCTACTGTGTCCTCTCTGTGTTCAACCTTCCTTCTCTTTCTATTTTAAAACCTCTGTGTTGGCCCCCTTCTTCTCTTTCTAATGTGTCCTCTTTGTGTTTACCCGTTCCCTCTCTTTCTATTGTGTCCTCTTTGTGTTTACCCGTTCCCTCTCTTTCTAATGTGTCCTCTTTGTGTTTACCCGTTCCCTCTCTTTCTAATGTGTCCTCTTTGTGTTTACCCGTTCCCTCTCTTTCTAATGTGTCCTCTTTGTGTTTACCCGTTCCCTCTCTTTCTAATGTGTCCTCTTTGTGTTTACCCGTTCCCTCTCTTTCTAATGTGTCCTCTTTGTGTTTACCCGTTCCCTCTCTTTCTAATGTGTCCTCTTTGTGTTTACCCGTTCCATCTCTTTCTACTGTGTCCTATCTGTGTTCACCTTTATCTCTTTTTCTACTGTGACCTCTCTGTGTACAACCCTCCCTCTCTTTCTAATGTGTCCTCTCTGTGTTCATTCTTCCCTCTCTTTCTACTGTGACCTCTTTGTGTTCACCCCTGCCTCTCGGTTTGTACTTCTCGTTATTATCTCTCTCACTGCTAATTTAATCTTGGGAACAAAATTCGTAAATTTTTTGTTCATGTTTACCAACAACCAATGACAATAATTTCACAGCTTTAAAGTGTTTCTATATGCTAGTGCCGATACAATAACTTTAACTAACACAACAAAGAGTAAAGGAATGTGATAGATTTTAGGGTCCATACATCTAATTACCAGGACAATGAACTTGAACTGACATAATGCACAGTACATACTTATCTTAGTTTATAAACATTGATATTTGCTAGTGGCACCAAAATAAACTGTCCCATTAGTAGTGACTTTGGTATGATCCAGTAACCGTTATATAACTGTTCTCGTCTTGTCCTACCCATGCTTGTGTTGTCGTAGGTTGATACGAACCAGTAACCGTTATATAACTGTTCTCGTCTTGTCCTACATGTGCTTGTGTTGTCGTAGGTTGATATGATCCAATAACCGTTATATAACTGTTATCGTCTGGTCCTACCCATGCTTGTGTTGTTGTAGGTTGATATGATCCAGTAACCGTTATATAACTGTTCTCGTCTTGTCCTACATGTGCTTGTGTTGTCGTAGGTTGATATGATCCAGTAACCGTTATATAACTGTTCTCGTCTTGTCCTACATGTGCTTGTGTTGTCGTAGGTTGATATGATCCAGTAACCGTTATATAACTGTTCTCGTCTTGTCCTACCCGTGCTTGTGTTGTCGTAGGTTGATATGATCCAGTAACCGTTATATAACTGTTCTCGTCTTGTCCTACTCGTGCTTGTGTGTCGTAGGTTGATATGATCCAGTAACCGTTATATAACTGTTCTCGTCTTGTCCTACCCATGCTTGTGTTGTCGTAGGTTGATATGATCCAGTAACCGTTATATAACTGTTCTCGTCTTGTCCTACATGTGCTTGATATGTCGTATGTTGATATGATCCAGTAACCGTTATATAACTGTTCTTGTCTTGTCCTACCCGTGCTTGTGTTGTCGTATGTTGATATGATCCAGTAACCGTTATATATCTGTTCTCGTCTGGTCCTACCCGTGCTTGTGTTGTCGTAGGTTGATATGATCCAGTAACCGTTATATATCTGTTCTCGTCTGGTCCTACCCGTGCTTGTGTGTCGTAGGTTGATATCATCTATTAACCGTTATATAACTGTTCTCGTCTGGTCCTACCCATGCTTGTGTTGTCGTAGGTTGATATGATCCAGTAACCATTATATATCTGTTGTCGTCTGGTCCTACCCGTGCTTGTGTTATCGTAGGTTGATGTCTGGTAGTAGAAACTCAATTATCTGTAAGACAGTTTGCTGACCGGGTGTACGTATGCTGGTCTTCTAGCAGGAATGGTGAAACTTTGGTTGCACCTGAGACCTAAGGTAAGTATGATCTTTGAGTAACCGTATAAATAACTAAGGTGTTGGTCTTGTCACATAAACGGTGGTCAAGGCAGGTTGCGATATGGTCATCTGGGTAACGCTTATCACATCTAAAACGTCAAACAGGATCTCAATACATCCACACAACGTCTCCAAGTGACCTTATTTATCACATCTGACACGTCAATCAGGATCTGAATACATCCATACAACGTCTCCAAGTGACCTTATTTATCACATCTGACACGTCAATCAGGATCTCAAGAGAGAGAGAAAGATGATTTACCCAGTCTCCAATACTTTCCTTAGATTAATCAACTATTTGTCTATGTGTGTTTGTTTTATTATATAGAGAAGCTGCTCGTTTCTGTCAACAATTGTCGCCTACACATGTACGTTGTCCCGGCAGCTTTCATTTGTTTACAGTATTTAAGTTAGCACATACGTCAGTCTAATTAGTTTAACTTACCTTGTCGTCTGCACAAGTACATTGTTCCACCAGCTTTCATTTGTTTACATTATTTAAATAAGATTATTCTCAAATTTAACTTATTCCTAGAGTACCTCATTCTGTACAATGTTCACTTAGTAATTATTAAGCTCTGAACGACTTATACAGCTCTGGACGACTTATAAAGCTCTGGACGACTTATCAAGCTCTGGACGACTTATAAAGCTGTGAACGACTTATAAAGCTCTGGACGACTTATACAGCTCTGGACGACTTATAAAGCTCTGGACGACTTATAAAGCTCTTGACGACTTATAAAGCTCTGGACGACTTATACAGCTCTGGACGACTTATAAAGCTCTGGAAAATTTATAAAGCTCTGAACAACTTATAAAGCTCTGGACGACTTATAAAGCTCTGAACGATTTATCAAGCTCTGGACGACTTATAAAGCTCTGAACGACTTATAAAGCTCTGAACGACTTATAAAACTCTAGAAGACTTTTTCTTCTTTTTTGATTTATTGATTTTCAGACATAAGTCCTTATGTAATTTTTTTTAAAAATTATAAAAAACCTTCCATTAGTTGTGTTTTTAATGTTTGCTAACGAAAGCATTTTAGCGACACGTGCGTTGTTTAGCAGCGTCTTTTTTTTAGCTGACGTATAACAATTTTATTTAACATTTTAAGTACCTACTCTTGTAGACAACAAAGACAAGTTTATTTTACATCTCTTGAATATAAATAAGTAATTTTTACGAGTTATGCTATTAACCAGTACAATAAGTTTGTTGGAATTGGACTAATTCTTTATCTGGGATAGGAGAATCCTAACAATACATTGACATTGTATCCCTAGTTATAGGGATCGAGATCAAGTCACATAGCACTTGAATTAAATAGACTGGTTCTCTATACCAGACGGGATGTCATTGCTAACCTATTACCCAAACAGTGAGGTAAGCATATATGCTAAAATAAATATATAAATTGTATAGTTTGTTTTAAATTCAAAATAAATACTAATTTAAAAATCTAATTTGTCCTTTGAATTGTTTGTTTCTATACATTTTTTATATTACGTTATACAAGGAATTAAGAAACGCATGTCATTAATATTAAGAGCACTCAAATATATGTTATATATTAATAAAGGTGTTTTTAAGAAAAACGATTCTTATCATTAATCTTTCAAAGTAAGTTTATTAAAGAGCTATTGCAATTTCATATAAAAAACAAACGCACTGGTGCTTGGTGGTGCATCCTTAACGCAAAAAACTTTTCCATTACAATCATTTATTCACATAGAAAGTAAATTGAAATAAACTTTTTACATCTTAATACTTTGTTAAAATCAGTACCAACATAAAATAAACCTAATGTAAGACGTCTATTATAGTACGCACCAATATGATGTGTTTGTTTATAGAGTGGTAAAAAGTTAGTGTATGAATCAATGATTTTAGGAATATATACTGTATTTTCACGCATATTCCCCGCGGGTTATACCAGATTTAATTTCTTTTTCTCTTTATGATGATAGTTTTCTGATTGTTAATGTTGTATGACTGTTAGAGTTGTCTGATTGTTAATGTTGTACAAAATCTATATTTCTGACAGGGTTGTGACGAATATAAACACAATGACATATATATTTCTCACTGGGTTGTGACGAATATAAACACAAGGAAATCTATATTTCTCACTGGGTTGTGACGAATATAAACACAAGGAAATCTATATTTCTGAAATTAGAAAAGTAAAAACAAGTGATATAAAAGATTTCAAATAATTTTATTTACTTTACAAAATTTTGAAACCTATTTCTTGTGCTACAGAAACATGCTTGACGCATACATATGTTTAATGTAAAGAGCATTCTCGCCATTAAGCTGAAGAACTAAGAGTATTAGGCCCCAAGTAAACATATCAGTTTTGACAAGACAGACACATAACTATCGTATGCATCTAAAACATATTAAACTTGAAAGTAATGGATATTGTTTAAATTGTAATTTATTGTTGTTCTATTCTATAGTCGGATTTAATGTGTGTAAGTTCAATGTGATTCGTCTCTCTATAACATTTGATCAATGACCTCTATTGAGTTCATATCTTGTAGCATAAATTGATTGCTACTAAAGTAAAATAAAAACGAACAAATTAAATCTATTGGACTAAAGATTTTAACATTTTATTTGTCAAGTAGAGACGGTTTTAAACAACCAAAATGGCGGATGTACTGAGTCTGAACGAGTCGATCTTTCTCTCCCTAAAACATGAGCAAAAATATTACAATATACTGTAAAGTACTCTACGTACATTACTACATAAAATAAACATTTCCTTACCACATAAAAAACGAATTATAAATTAAAAGATTTAAATAAAGACGGAATGACGCGAAATATTTTTTACGCAAATTCCCATTGGAAAAATTGCGTTGATATATTTGAAATGTCTGATCCTGCAACTCCTCCATTCCAGATAGAGGGTTCGGGTCTTTGAAAATATTTTAAGGAGGTCTCAAGGATGTGCAAGGGCCAAAAAAAAATACCGAAAAGGTTTACTGAATTTCCCGGAAAATAAAAAAAAACGAAAAAATATCAGTATTTTGTCAATTTCTCGCCAACCGCCAACCATAATCGGTTTCTATCGGGTTGAAACAAACGCCAAACTATAGCCAATAAGATTTTGAACAACGTTGGAGAAGGAATTATTGAAAACTCTCTTTCCTTTCGACTCCCGTAATTTTAGCAGCAATTTGTAGGTGGCAATTGTTTTGTTTACCTTCATATTCATTGATTTGAAATGACTTTTCATGTAATCTAGGATGATAATTAATGGGTTTTTCCTGCTTTGTGAATTATAATTTTAGAATGGTGCTCGGTGCGCATTATATTGACACATTCTTCGTGTGATGTAGCGTGAGGGGATATGACGTCATTTTTTGTTTACTTTCAGAATTACTGATTTGAAATTACTTTTAATGTAAAAAAAAATCGCAAATTCTTTGTTAGAAATTGTGTTCAAATAATCCTTCGAGTTTTAATAACTTTTTAAAAAAAATATTTTTATGGGGTCGTCTTCGTAACCACTAAGCTTAGTAAGTCGGGACCGGCATACCCCGATGACTATTTTGCTCAATGACGTCATTACAAGACAACATGTTTTTGATCGATGTAAAAAAAAGGGAATTGGGTTTATGACTTTCTGTTATCAATGGATAAGTTAGATTTGTCTGTCCTGATCGTCTGTCTGTAAGAGTTGTCTGTTTGATATTATTGTCTGTCTCTAAGAGTTGTCTGATGTTTTGCGTTGTCTTTCACTTTGTAAATGTTCTCCTGTTTATAAGATTTGTCTAATTTTTAAAGTTGTCTTTCTGAAAGCTGTCTGTTTGTGTTTCCTAAATGTAAGAGATAACTGAGTGCTAGTATCGTCTGTATGTAAAAGTTGTCTGTTTATTAGTGTTGTCGGTCTTCCCGTAAGAATGTAATGGTTGTCTGGTCAGTTTGTTAGAGTTTTTTTTTATTATTAGTGTAGTCTGTTTGTTTGTTAGTGTTTTTTTTTAATTGTTAGTTTAGTCTGTTATTTTGATTGTGTTGTATGATTGCTATTGTTGTTTGCCAGTAAATTAATTAATACATTAGATAAAACCTGTTCAGCATATTTAAAAGGAAATACAATCTTTGTCCTAAGTTTGAACACATCCTATGTAATAAAAGGTAAGTTTCTGTCCGTTCTGTCCGGTCATCTATAGTGATAGGTCCCTCAAACACATATGACTCCTACAGCCAATCATATTGAACACGTTTACGCCATTTACGCGGTTGTTCAAAACGAGTTAGTTTTGGTGCAATATTTCTTCCAAGACTTTATTTTGAGTTATGCGCGTTTGGATTTATAGCAAAAAGCTCTTTTTTTACGAGTTATTTATTTTAACTATAATGAATAGTATTTTTGACGCGATGCACATGTAAAGCCGGTCGAGACGGCTTTAGGAGGGGAGTTACAACATGCCACCGAACGATGGCGGAACGTCCTTGGACAGGATGTTGCTAGTATATACATAAAAGGGAAAATTAACAAATTAAAAGACTTTCTATTATTACATTCGACGTACAATGAAAATAATTTCTATGAACGCCGTACTTTAAAGCACCGTTATCGCCATACTTTATATGAGGTTGAAATTAAGACAACTTAAGTGGCAAGACGAATTAGAATATAATATTATTTTCTTTAACTTCGGTTAAATATCAATTTACAAGTCTATGCGTCATAGTATTATTTATTTGTATTGCATACATTTAGTATTACATGTAACAAAATATTATTGCTAGAAATGTTTAATTGAAAGAGAAAATAAATTTTTCATATCTTAGTTTTTTCAAATTTTAAAAAAAGTATTGTTATTTTACAAAACTACGATCATCTATTATTTTGCCTAATAGGCAGAACAATAGAGTACTGTTATATTGGTAATAATGTGGCAAGCTACTTCACTTCGATCTCTTTAATAAGAGATATAAAATTAATGAACTAGTGTATCACCCATAAAAATGACGGAAGTTTTCAAAATATATATATTTCAGCTCAGATCTAGAAATTTTGAAAAAATATACATAAGAATAAAAACAAATATAATACAGAGCTTTCATTTTTAAAATTTATTTTATTAAATTATTTAAAAATTTAAGATTTTATGCGGACGTTCGAAAAGGGTTATTTTTGGTTCAGTAATTTGGTGCGCTGCTTTCTAAAATTAGTAGTGTGACGTATATTGATTGCGTGGATTTTCCTACAACCAGTATAGACTTGGTTCGTTTCAAACAATATCTTGTCTCTAGTTCATTTTGTTTGATTGTTATGTATAAATATGTTCAAGAAAAAAATGTTCAAGCAACCGATTTCAACAAAAATGACAAAATTGCCATATTTAGCTTGTCTTTACAATATATCGTTAACTAGTTTATTACCCGTCAAAATTAAGTTTTTAAAATGGATATATTTAAGTTTTTGTAATTGTCCCTTTTGCCTGAAAGCCGCATAGTAAATAATCAGAAAATGTAGAGACCAAAAGAGAAAAATTAAACCTCTTTTCCATATTGAACAATTTTATGCAGACGTTTGAAAATAGTTTTTTTTTGTTTTGTTTTGTTTTATTTTTTTCAGTATTTTTTCAAGGGTATTTTTTTAGCGGTGCGCTTTCTAAAATATAGCGTTATGAAAGGACATAGCAGATTATATATTTTTTATTATATATACGAATATATGTGTTATGAGAAACTCTCCAAGCTTAGGCTTTGCGTTATATAAGTTTGCATGAAAAATAATGATAATCATCATGATAATAGTAAATGCATAGTGAATTACACACAGCATTAGGTGATACTGCAGCAAAGAAGTTTGAAGTTCGAAGTATTAACAAATATTGCTGAGTAGTCAGCCGGGCGTTAACTTGCGGCATTGAAAAGTGCGCACCAATTATGAGTGCACCAATAATATAGCACAGTGCGTTAAAAATAAATTATGTGACTGTAATGTGATCCACATCCAGCACATCCGTGATTTGAAGCCGTTTAAGCTTCATTGATGATTATGACTTGTCAGATTATTCGCCCATTTATCCATACAATATTACAACATTACCAAAACATGTAAAAAATGAAATTTAATTTTTACACATGTCATAACAAAGAACTATTTATTTTGCATGAAACGTAGTAAGCAAAGTTTGTCACAGGATAACAAAAAAGATTAAATTATCAACTGTTAATCATATTTACAATTTTTAATATACACGTGTTAGTAATTCACATTAAATTTTTTATTATTGTCAAGTCAGCACCTTTTCAAGATCTATTATTACTTGTCAGTTTACGTGCCCGTTGGTCCATACATTATAACCTGTACATTATCAAAAACATGTAAACAGAAAATTGTAACTATTTACAAATATGAATAACATCGAACTATTTATTTTGCATGAAACCTTTGAAGTAAAATTTATCACTGGATAAAAGAAAATATTAAAGTATCAACAGTTAATCGTATATAAAATTCAATATACACGTTTAGGAATCCAAATAAACGTTTGCATTACTGTCAAGTCAGCACGCTTTCCAGTTCTAAATTAAAAGCAAAGATTTTTTATTCAAAATTAATCTAAGACGCATTAAAATATTACATGTAGGTAACAATTAAACAAAAACAATTGTAAGGAAAAGTCCAATTTTTAAATATGTTATTGTTTTAAACATACACATATGCAATCTCAAAGTGTATAAAAAAAAACGCTAAACTGAAGCATACGTTGACAAATTTCATTTGCAGCAATAAATAATGGCTTTGTAGTTCAAAACGCATCGAAAATTGACTATGAGTAGATCTTTAGACAATGACGAACGTGTGCCGTTGGATGATCTTTAATCAATTTTGTAAAAAAAATATTTAAAAAAATTATAAGACAGAAAAGATATACAATTTGTCAATTGCTGTGATTTAATATTACTGCTGAAGAAAACAGTGACTAAAGTGGTAGCAGCACACAATGTTAACTAAAGTGGTAGCAACACATAAGGTTAACGAAAGTTGTAGCAGCACACAATGTTACCTAAAGTGGTAGCAGCACATAAGGTTAACGAAAGTGGTAGCAGCACACAAGGTTAACTAAAGTGGTAGCAGCACATAAGGTTAACGAAAGTGGTAGCAGCACACAAGGTTAACTAAAGTGGTAGCAGCACACAAAGCTAACAAAAGTGGTAGCAGCACACTTGTTAAATAAAATGGTAGCAGCAGACAAGGCTAACTAAAGTGGTAGCAGCACACAAGGTTAACTAAAGTGGTAGCAGCACACAAGGTTAACTAAAGTGGTAGCAGCACACAAGGTTAACTAAAGTGGTAGCAGCACATAGGGTTAACGAAAGTGGTAGCAGCACACAAGGTTAACTAAAAGTGGTAGCAGCACACAAAGCTAACAAAAGTGGTAGCAGCACACTTGTTAAATAAAATGGTAGCAGCAGACAAGGCTAACTAAAGTGGTAGCAGCAAACAAGGTTAACTAAAGTGGTAGCAGCACACAAGGTTAACTAAAGTGGTAGCAGCACATAGGGTTAACGAAAGTGGTAGCAGCACACAAGGTTAACTAAAGTGGTAGCAGCACACAAAGCTAACAAAAGTGGTAGCAGCACACTTGTTAAATAAAATGGTAGCAGCAGACAAGGCTGACTAAAGTGGTAGCAGCACACAAGGTTAACTAAAGTGGTAGCAGCACACAAGGTTAACTAAAGTGGTAGCAGCACATAGGGTTAACGAAAGTGGTAGCAGCACACAAGGTTAACTAAAGTGGTAGCAGCACACAAAGCTAACAAAAGTGGTAGCAGCACACTTGTTAAATAAAATGGTAGCAGCAGACAAGGCTGACTAAAGTGGTAGCAGCTCACAAGGTTAACTAAAGTGGTAGCAGCACACAAGGTTAACTAAAGTGGTAGCAGCACACAAGGTTAACTAAAGTGGTAGCAGCACATAGGGTTAACGAAAGTGGTAGCAGCACACAAGGTTAACTAAAGTGGTAGCAGCACACAAAGCTAACAAAAGTGGTAGCAGCACACTTGTTAAATAAAATGGTAGCAGCAGACAAGGCTAACTAAAGTGGTAGCAGCAGACAAGGTTAACTAAAGTGGTAGCAGCACATAGGGTTAACGAAAGTGGTAGCAGCACACAAGGTTAACTAAAGTGGTAGCAGCACACAAAGCTAACAAAAGTGGTAGCAGCACACTTGTTAAATAAAATGGTAGCAGCACACAAGGTTAACCCTACTTATAGGCACGCGTTATATTTAAACTGCTTTTTGTGCTACCGTTAAAATTGGAGTTCACAAATATAATAGTTTTACAATCTAATGTTTTGATTTACGCCTTTCTTTTAAAAAAACAACTTTATTATATAAATTATTTTCATAGCCGTTGCTTCCCTTACATTAGCTCATGGTATAGCCATTACCTCCCTTACATTGGCTCATGATATAGCCATTACCTCCCTTAAATTAGCTCATGGAACAGCAATTATCTCCCTTACATTAGCTCATGGTATTGCCGTTACCTCCCTTACATTAGCTCATTGTATAGCCATTACCTCCCTTATATTAGCTCATGGTATAGCCTTTACCTCCCTTATATTAAATCATGGTATAGCCATTACCTCGCTTATATTAGCAAATGGTTTAGCCATTACCTCCCTTACATTAGCTCATGGTATAGAAATTACCTCCTTTATATTAGTTTATGGTATAGCTATTACCTCCCTTACATTAGCACATGATATAGCCATTAGTTCCCTCGCCCCATTCAAACGATTAATTGTTTCTATAAAATTAAGTCCAAAGTATAAAAGACAATTATATAAATAAATGTAGAAATACAAATGTCAATTACCACTCCTTATATAATGTGAATTTACTTTATATGTGTTTATGATATTTAAATAATGGGACACAGTTATCTGGCGGCATGCGTGCTCTGATGGCGTACAGAGAGTCGCGGGTATGAAACTGATGGTCGTTCGTTCTCACACGAACGTGGTACGCAATAACCTTTAGCAAAAAAAGGGCGTCAGCAATATCCACTTTTCAGTGTCCCTCTCTTTCTAATGTGACCTCTCTGTGTTCAGCCCTCCCTCTCTTTCTACTGTGTCCTCTCTGTGTTTATCCCTACCTCTCTTTCTACCGTGTCCTCTCTGGGTTCACCCCTTTCTCTATTTCTACTGTGTCCTCTCAGTGTTTGCCTCTCCCCCTCTTTCTACTGTGACCTCTCTTTTCTCCCCTCCCTCTTATTCTACTGTGACCTCTCCGTGTTCTTCCCTCCCTCTCTTTCTACTGTGACCTCTCTATGTTCTCCCCTCCCTTTCTTTCTACTGTTACCTCTCTGTGTTCTCACCCCCCTCTCTCTGTATGTACTCATCTTTATTGTCTCTCTCCCTGCTAATTTGATCTTGGGAAACATAGTGGCAATATTTCAGTGTTCATGTTTACTAACAACCAATTATAATAACCAATTTACCCATCATACGTTCTCTCCCTTTCTTGTTGCTTGGTTCTAAGTAATAAAATGCTAGATTATCTAATGTTGATGTATCCTACTGCCGACACTATAAGCTTGAATTCTCACCACAGAAAGTAAATAAATGTCACAGCTTTAAGTGTTTATATTTGCTAGTGCCGACACAATATACTTTAACTACCACCACACAGAGTAAAGGTATGTGACAGTTTCTAAGTGGTACAAAACCTAGTGCCAGCATAATTAACTTGAACTGACATAATCCACAGTAAATAAATGTCTTAGTTTGTTAGCATTTACGACATTAATATTTTGTTGCCGAGCCATTCAAGCAAAAAAAAATAATTAAATAAATTAATTAATGCACAAGACGCAAAGCTATACACTGTTACTTAGAAAATGATATAGTTCTATTGATAGATTGATATACAGTGTTAACCTAGAAAATTATATAGTTCTATTGATAGATTGATGTACAGTGTTACTTAGAAAATGATATAGTTCTATTGATAGATTGATAAACAGTGTTAACCTAGAAAATGTTATAGTTCTATTGATAGATTAATAAACAGTGTTAACCTAGAAAATGATATAGTTCTATTGATAGATTGATAAACAGTGTTAACCTAGAAAATGATATAGTTCTATTGATAGATTGATATACAGTGTTAACCTAGAAAATTATATAGTTCTATTGATAGATTGATGTACAGTGTTACTTAGAAAATGATATAGTTCTATTGATAGATTGATAAACAGTGTTAACCTAGAAAATTTTATAGTTCTATTGATAGATTAATAAACAGTGTTAACCTAGAAAATGATATAGTTCTATTGATAGATTGATAAACAGTGTTAACGTAGAAAATGATATAGTTCTATTGATAGATTGATAAACAGTGTTAACCTAGAAAATGATATAGTTCTGTTAATATATTGATATATATAGCTACTTAGAAAATGATTTAGTTCTATTGATATATTGATGTACAGTGTTAATGAGACAATTATTTATTCTAGTTATACATTGAGTAAGTAGAATGAGTCTGTCATAAAGAGCCAATATGACTATAATAATTTATTGGGTAACCCCCAATGCGGGAGGTCCTGCCCACACGACTCGAGGGTTTGGGGAGCGTCATAAAACTGTTGACAGCCGAAAACAAATCTTGTAAGTTTTAGAATCATGAAAAGTGTAAAAATATTATTTTTAAAAGGATTATACTTAGATATTTCAATTCAAAATGACACGGAGTTTCAATATTTCAGGAGGAATTCATTAACAAATGTACAGTCCTATGTAATGGCTATAATGCGTATATACTTAACGGCAAATCAGACATGTCATCAAGAAAAAAAAAGAAAAAAATAATGTCAAATTAATTATGATAAAAGTATGAGTAAATGTGTAGTTAAGAAGAAAAATATTGTTAGTTTATATCACGTTAGTATGTGTCATGTCAAAGAGACAAGATTATTAATGAAAATTACTAATGATAAAATTATCGGTAAATATGAAGTCATGTCTACAAGGACTTACAGACTAGTAATGTAAAGTTTGTGTGTACACTCAAGTGACTCCTTTAATAAGACTACCAAAATATTTGTGCAAACATGGACAGCAGCTCGTTTTAATTTGATGCAGTGTTTGATTGATATAATAAACATAGTGTTACATAGATTTATTTAATTAGTATCGAAGTCAAGTAGCGTGCCACTTGGATGATAAGTCATTTTAGGATGGAAATACCATATCTTAAAAGTTGAAAACAAAACAATTATATTTCGTAATTAAAAAAGATTTTAAAGTTTACATAATTTTAAATATATGTGATTTGAACAATTCTTTTCTTCCCTTGAATATAATATTGGGGCCGTCCATAAATGACGTCACTCGATTTTTGCCGATTTTTTACCCCCTCCCCCCCCTCGTCACGCGTCGTCACAAAAACTTAGACCCCCCTCTAAAAAAAAACAAAAACAAATACTTTATTTTCTATTTGAAAATAAGTATGTTCCAGATCACTTTTATTATCATTTAAGTATTTATTATTTATTTAGAGAAGATCTACATTGTAATATGGTAACCCGCAAGAAGCATTTTTTAAAAACGATTAACCGGCCTTCAGAAAACGAACTGTGTTATTATCCTTAGATTATATTTTATTTTAATGCATACAAATTAAAAATTGACTATTAATCATCACAGTTAACGTCTTTGTTTAGAAAAAAAATATTTAAAAATAATATTTTAAAATGTATTTTTTTTAAAAATCCCACAATTGACTGACGGGCATCCCGTAAGAAAGAGGTAGGTCGGCGAACAGAGGTAAATAACCTCATCTAGGGTCAAAAAGGGATTTCTTGGGGGTAATGCAGACTCATTTGGGACATATACCATCCACTACAATGCACTAGATATATTAAAATACGTCATGTGTACGTGTACGCTTGGAACATATGCCCATTTTTGAACCGGTTCCTTCCAGAAAATGCATTTTTTTAAAATTTGACAACTATGTAAATTTCTTACCTACATACTATACGAAGACACCTAAATCTACCTTACTTTCATTTATATTGACACGAGTGTCAATAATCTTAATCCACATGACTCGTCTGTATCATGTATCCTTTCTGTGATATTTAAAATTAATGCCTTAAAAACTGAGCTAAGAAAAAAAGATGTTTTGTGCTCCTCTCGAATGTCAAGAATTTGATGCATTCAATAAAGTTAATGAATACTTTACTAATTTTAAATGGGCTCATTTACCATTATATCTAAAACAGTGCTTCTCAAACTTTTTAGTATGGCGGACCGGCAGGAATTTTTTGCCATTGAACCAGAGATCGGTGCACTATTTTCCCTGCACTGACAATTTTTTCTGTCCTTTTTTTAGAACATCTGCGGAACACGGACAGGCAACAGTCCGTGGACCACCACTTTGAGAAGCACTGATCTAGAAGACTAGAATGGCCAGGGGCGTTTGACCAAAAACCAATCGAACAATTATATCAAACTTAAAACGTTTTATATTCTATCAAATAGATTCCCTCCACCCTCCCCTTTTAAAGAAAAAGGATATTCCGTGTCGTTTCCTATTCAGATTAATTTTAGACACGTGTCATGCTTGTAAAACTCACCAGTATCATTTTCGGGTTGCTAACGATGCTCTCCCAAATCCCCGAGTCATGAGAGCAGGACCTAGAGTCTGGGGGTTGGGGGGGTAGCGCACACATAAACTTGTATATTTTGGTGTAACGGGCAAAAAAGTCCATGAGAGAACCAAACGGAGCAGCGGTTACATCACAAATGCTTTGATGTCAACATCAAACGACGCAGTGTAACAATTTCATATGTTATCTTGTGGATTCTCAAATTTAAGGATTATAATTAGATTTAATTTTCATGTCTTGATAGCTTACACCAACCAGTGTCTGATGGCCTACCGACCGTCATATTGAGAAGCACTGATTTAAAAAAAAATTAAATAAAAAAAGTCATTAAATAAGTTGTAAGGGACCAAATATTTCAGTGGACGTTTTATTTTAAGTTACCCTTTTGATGTGACGTCACATTTCTTCAACCCCCCCTCCATCACCCTCGTCACGCATCGTCACAAAAGTGTGACCCCCCTCCCCCCCTAGGTGCGTGACGTCATTTTAGGATGGCCCCATTGGTAAAAATCAGATTAGTTTAAAAATAATATAACATTAACATTTAAGTAACACGAGTTAGTAACTCAATGCCCGGTTTAAAAATAAACTATATTGTAACTCAGTTTATAATAAAGATATTAATATCGTCATGTTACATTTTCAAGCGATTTTAATTTCAAGTAAAACTTCATATTAAAAACATCAACATTGGTGCTTTCTGGTGCAGTGCTGATGGGAAACACAATTTATGCACGTTAATGTAACACAGTAATAAAGGAACTTTTTCCTTATCTAGCAAATAAATATGTGTCTCTGTTTATGTATATGGTTAAAACTTTTTTATGGTACAAATTATATATAATCTGATTTAGGATTTACATTTCTATTTAGTTTTGTTCTTACTTTAATTTATAACAACTTATAGCATAAAAACATCACGTTTTCATATCTCTTTTAAACAACTCAAATCTTTAAGTCAAACACTAACACTTCTACATCCTTTTAAAAATACATGATGTGTAAAAAGATTGGATTTTCGTGTCTATGGGTATCTATATATATAATTCACCAAAGCGAGTATGTGCAAATAAGCATGACGAATGGACCCTCGCTAGCGTCGACCAATCAAGCGAAGTTGGTGCAAAAAAAAAGGGGAAAGGGGGCATGTTTCGAGACGAACAAAGCTTCTTCAGTTCACTTGCATTGTTCATTCATAGAATAACATGTGATTCGTAGTGTAGTGCTTATCATGTCCGCCTTACACGCGGAAGGGCATGTGTTCAAGCCCAAGCTAAAACATTATTTAATTATTTTTTTAAATGTGTGTTGTGCCCTTTCTTTTTTCAGTTTTTTCCGAACATGGCTGACCCTCGCCAGGGTCGACAAATCACAGTTTATGATTGGGGAGGTAGGGTGGTGGGGAGGTAGAAAACCGCATTGAAAATATCTCGAGACCAACATTGCGTCGGTGGTACCCCCAACCGACGTTCCCTCACATTGTTTTGATGTCTATGGGCTGTAGTTTGTGTCCGTTCTTTCCCCCTTACTATCCAAGTGCAAGTCTGCGGCGTATGCTACGCCGCGGGGCGTATCTAGTAGTAACTATTATGGCAATCCAGACACACATACTCACAAAGGACGTAACATTTAAAAAATGTTTAATTACAATTTTAAACTAAATAGAATTTGAACAAAATACCTAACAATAAATAATCAAATCTTAATTCCTTTTAGCCTATAAAATCATACATATGCCTGCAACATCAATCACGTGTCTCAGTCCACATAGTAATCAAATTTAATCTGCTTGTACGATGTACCTCCGTAGAGGAGCGGTATATCTGTCTAGTGGTGCATGATGTTCTTGGTGTGACGTGTAGGCGTGTAGGGGTGACCTTTTGGATGGATAGCTGGGGGGGGGGACTCTTTGGCGTGAATCCATGTGTGAGAAAATACCGTTCAGCTTCAGGAGGCAGGGAAGCTGCAAAGTGTGGGCAGAAACACGTGGTCTTCCTGGGTGGTGGAGCGTTAAACTCTCCCGATGAGTGACGCGAGTAAATTGGACGGCCTCGCTCCTTCTGTGTATAATACAAGGTAGGGGAAAGAATCTCGTCTATTGAACCAGCTGAACTTTCCAACACGGACTGGAAGACGACACTTGGTTCGGTCTCTAGTGGTCACAGGGACGTACTTCAGTACAGCTACGTAGCAGTACGGGCGTGATGGGTGGGCGTCCAGTGGTCATGCAGTGAACAGTGACTGTAAACAGTAAAAATAATTTTTGAGTCACAAACTAAGTAGTCACACAGGGGGATTCAAAACTTTTATTTTAGTTGATCAAATTTTATATCTCACATTAAATCCCACAATCGATCACAATAAATATCAATACAACTTAGAGTTCTGAGTCCCCCTGTGTGACTACTTACTTTGTGACTAAAAAATTATGTTCTGCTTTTTCATGCGAGATTCTACATTCCTCAATGCAGCTGGGCCTCAACTTGTTTATTTGTTCATTTTATGTCCCATGAAGCTGTGGGGTTATCTTTCCCACAAAAATGTAGGATCGCTGTCGCTGACTGAAAACGAAAGTTCACTGTTGGTGACCAAAACTCCAATTCTGGACTTGTCCAAAAGAGATCAATTGTTTTCATGAAACATGTTTTATAACTTATTGTCAATGAACGCTGATTGGCCATTATCTAATTTAACTCGGTTTTAGTCAACAGTGTTAGACCACTTCAGCCCCCGAGCAGGGGCGGATTAAGACTGCACGGGGCCCCTGGCTGCAATTCAAACTGGGGCCCTATCCAGCCAGTGTAACTTTAGATAAAATGATTGCTAGCAGCTAATATAAGACTGTAACTTGTTAATATTCATCCAAAATGATTATTAATGAAAAAACCGAATTCGAAGAAATAACCTTTTGCCGGTATCTTAAAATTGAGTGTAAAAGACAATTTATAAAATTAAAAAACACATGGAAAAAAAATTCACACCCCACCCGGGGATCGAACCCGCCATCGCTTCAACACAAGTCTTATTACTTCGCATTCGGCCACGAGAGCTCATTTAGGGATGTCAATTTAAAATATATATATAATATTCTTTAATAATTTCTGTTATTGAGCCTATCAAATAAGGTTTTTTGACTGCTACGACTATCGTGAGGGAAAAGAGATCATTTTAATAGATGAGATTTTATTAATTTATCATATTTTCAGCAATACATGTATACATTTGTCCACATTTATTATAAAATATGCTAAGTTTGGGGGGCCCTAAATCATCGGGGGCCCCTGGCTTTAGCCCGTTCAGCCCCCCCCCCTTAATCCGCCAAAGCCCCCGAGGTATAACTTATAACATCCAGAACTTTCTCTCACATACTCCAACCTAAATAAAATGGGGGAAGGGTGTTGTTTTACCATGTTTTATTATCTCCCGTGTTTTCATTTTATGGGTTACAGAGCAGGAAATTTAGCACTAGGCTTAAGGGTCCCATAAGTTTCGTCACAGGTGATATGGGTTATCTCTGTCTGTTATCACATGTTATATGGGTTATCTCTGTCCGTTATCACAGGTGATAAGGGTTATCTCTGTCCGTTATCACAGGTGATAAGGGTTATCTATGTCTGTTATCACATGTTATATGGGTTATCTCTGTATGTTATCACAGGTGATAAGGGTTATCTCTGTCTGTTATCACAGGTGATATGACTTATCTCTGTCTGTTGTCAATTCCCGCTTTCATGTCAGAAACTAATGTATATTATTATGTTAGTGTTGTTTGTCCTAAATGTCTAATTGTAAGAGTTGTCTGTAATTAACAGATATCTGTCTTTAAGTTTTGTCTGTCTGTTACATTTGTTAATGTTAGTGTGGTCTGTCAGTTTGTAAGATATGTTAGGTTTGTCTGTGTTTAAGTTGGTTTGTGTTGTATGTCTATATGTTTGTTCCTATTGTTAAGGTTGTTTTATGCCAGAGATTTCTCATATTTTGTAATCCCTAAATAGTTTGATGTTTGAATTGTCTGTGTGTAAAAGTTGTCTGTTTGTTAATACATCATATAGAATGGGACTGCAATAAAGCTTTTAAATAAAATACAAAATACACAAACAAATTGTGCAATGAAAACAATAAATTTGAGCTTTATTTTTAGACTGATACGACAGTAAACGTTTCGGCTAATGCCTTCATCAGTACAACATAAAATACATTCTTACAATACTTACATAAGTAATAATAACATTCTTAAAAAATATTGTATTTTAAAATATTTATGTTAAATAAAAAGAAAGGAAAAACAAAAACAAACATGGACACAGGATATAGCAAAAAGGGGGAAGTATGAAGAGTTCATACTTCCCCCTTTTTGCTATATCCTGTGTCCATGTTTGTTTTTGTTTTTCCTTTCTTTTTATTTAACATAAATATTTTAAAATACAATATTTTTTAAGAATGTTATTATTACTTATGTAAGTATTGTAAGAATGTATTTTATGTTGTACTGATGAAGGCATTAGCCGAAACGTTTACTGTCGTATCAGTCTAAAAATAAAGCTCAAATTTATTGTTTTCATTGCACAATTTGTTTGTGTATTTTGTATTCTGTTTGTTAATATTGTCTGTCTGTAAGAGTTGTTTCACTATAAGTGTTGTCTCTCAGTTGTTAGAGTTTCCTGATTCTAAGTGTTGTATTTTAGTTTGATAGTGTTGCTTGATTGTTTTTTTATTAGCCAGAAAATTCAATAAGAAATTTGAAAATTCCCATACAACATATTTAAATAGAAATGAAATCATTGACACAAGTTTGAACTCACATAAAACACATAAGGGACAATTTACAAATTAAAATATGATTTATTGTAATATGTGACGATCAATCAATCTGTATTTTCCGTGCACGCGCATTAAAAAGCACCACTATAAACTTAATTAATATGACATTGTAACTGAGACAACTTAAGCGGCAGTATTAATGAGAAGAACATAATACTTATTTTTTTAACTTCATTTTAATTGCAAACTATAAGTCCTTACGACATAGTATTACTTAATTGTATTGCCTACACTTTTTATTGCAGGCACTTAACTATCATGTATAGAATTTTTTTTTATTTAAAGAAAAAATACATTTTTAGAAACCTACTTTGCTAAAAATAAGACAACTATAATATTAATGAATTTACCATCATGTTTTGCTTTGCCTAACTGACGAAAACCGGCACATCCTTGATTTCTGTCGATTATATAAGTGGCAAGCCACTTGTCTTCGATCCCTTTAATAAGGGATAACAATTTCAATGAATTCCCAGCTTTCTTCTACCACCAGTGTAGACGGAGAGCGATTTAAACAATTTCTTGTGGCTAGTTCATTTTGTTCCCTTAAGGCTTAGCATAGGAGTGGGCGATGCAGCAATCCATGGGGTGCAGTGACGCTGTTTAAAAAATAGGGGGGGGGGTAGCAGAAAATAACTTTAGAGAGGTGGCGATAGCATCAAATAAAGAAGAAAGCATTTAGAAAATTATATTTTTGTATTTGCGAAGCTATAAAGCCATCAAAGCTGCAAGAACATTTTACTAAATTTTATGGTGATAAAAAAGAAAAAATGATTTATCCTCTTTTCGAACTCTAAAAGATGAACAAAAATTTAAACAACTGATTTTGACAAAGATATTTGCAACAGCAACACACAAGATGGCCATGGCTTGCTGGCTTCTTACGAAATGATTGTTAAATCGGAAAAAAACCTTATACTATTGGTGGAAAACTAATTATACCTGTAGTAAGGGAAGTAATACGCACTGAGCTACACAAGCCAGCATCTGATAATATTTAGAAAATGTGCTTGAGAAAAATAGCACTGCAAAGAAGAATTAATGAAATTGCTAAAGATGTTGTAGGTTCATTGCGCAGCTATTTAATAACATCTCATTTTCTATTTAGTTAGATGACTAATCTTTGCCAGGAAATTGGACAATACTTTTAGAAAACATACGGTTAACAAAGGAAAAAACAAATTTCCAAAGAATATTTTTCGCCCCACTGTATACAAACTGAATACTAAAAGAGAATCAACATTTCATATAATGGATGAGTTGTTTTTTTTTAAAAATAAAAAAAGCATCTAGTGATATTGTATTAGTCGCAGATGATGCTCCAGCGATGGTAGGGTGCTACAAGGGTTTTCTTGAATATGAAAAAATAAGGCGCAGAATGCATTTACAGTACACTTTATCATCCATCGTCAACATCTAGTTGCCACAATTTAAGTTTATACCTACATAAGTCATTAAAACAATTTAATTAAAATCTATCTACTTAATAAAAAGCAAATCATCGACTAACATATTATTTACACAGTTTTGTGTTGAAGAGAATAACGAATTTAATCGTGTGCAACTTCATACAGAATTTCGTCTGTTGTATTTTATTTTGTATAATTTATTTACAGTACATGCGATCTATCTGAAATTTTGATATATCATTTTGATCATCGGCATGAAGCTGCCTGCAAAATGTCAGCTCGCTAGCTTAAGAGGAAGTGGGTTAAAAATGGATCTAAAGTTTTTTCAGCAAACAATCAAGCAAGGGCTCAAACAGACACCACAAGTTAACATAAAGGATTTAAAAAGAAAATTTAATTACAACCTTCACTCACTATTTAATGAGTTTGATTACGTTCATGTCTCGACATATCCTTATATTTCCAGATTCTGTTTACACTCAGCTAAAACATAATATATAATTTGGGACTGTTTAAATTTTGTAATAGCACACGCACAATCTTAGTAACACCGAAGTAATGGTAATCTATAACACAACAGATAGTCTATAAAAAAAATAAAACCGCAAGTCAATTAAATCTAATATCTAAGATATACAATGACAAAGGAAGACAGATTGAATAGACAAATAAATAGAAAAGCTACAACATCTAAAGACAATAGGCAGTTCCAGGAAAAAAGATCAAATACATATTTTTTAATATGCACATACAGTAGGGATATCTCGGTATGTGCTTCTATAAGGGTGTGAATGTTGGACAATAAACAAAGAAGCAAGGAAAATATTGGATGCAGAGGAAATGTGGTTTCAAAGGAGCTTTATCACTATGTCATGAAAGGAAAAAAAACAACAAATACTGATTTGTTAAGTACAGCATGTGCCCAAAGATCAATCATATCAAACTATGAGGACAACAATGGAATTTGTATCATGGTTAAAATAAAATATGGAATAGCAACACTAGCTTTAGGCTATTGTGTTTTTAGTTTATTCAGTCTAATTAAGCTGACAACTCTTGTTAGTGTTGTATATTCAATTATTACTTGTGTAAAATTCCTTAGAAAATACAACTACGATATATTATATGCATTCCATAGTAACAATTAAGCGTTAAAATAGTATATACAAATATAGACACATATACAAATATATACAGATATTCTTTACCTATAAAAAAGAGGAAATTGAAAATTTTGGAGAGAAACATGTTATATGTATCAATTTATTTAATCAATTTGGACGTGCATTAATTCTTTTTCACGTGACTGACGCACCACAAAGCACCGGTCCTGATGTATACTTTATATGACTTTGGGTTAACAAACTGAGAAAAGAAAAAACAAATGATATTCATAATTATAAAACAGCCATGAGATTGTGGTTAAAAATCAATGAGACATTACATTTATTATTTTTGTTTTATAAATGTTTCATTAAATGTAAATTAAAAATACCCATAGAAATATAAAATTAGAAAGAATATTGAGTCTTAAAATTATTTTATATTTTTAAAAAATGCAACTATGAAATTTATTCAATGACTATAATATAAATGTATGTCTTATTGTTGTACTGAGCTAGCCGGTAAACTCCATACCTTATTATATACGGCTTCTCTATATATTGTGGCACGCCCCTTGACTTCGATCCCTATAATTAGGGATACAATATCAATGAATTATTGCTAGTATTCCCCTATCCCATTTCTTTTAAGTTAAAAAAATTTATAAATACTATTACGTTTATACACTTAGTACATTTATAAGAAGACAACATTATTGCATATTAACCTTATCCTCACTGCTCACATAGTTATATCATTCCTTCTAATTGTAGGATTCTCTCATGGTGACAGCAATATTAATGTTCTTACAAAATTTGTTACTGCACTTGTATTCATATCATTATTAATTTTTCGTTTTACAGTTTCCTTCTAAAAATGATATGTTTAAAAGACACTGATTGAATTATGCATAAAGACTGCGCCACCTGAGACTGTGAATATCAAGGCTTCAAATTATCGTGTAAGCTCTGCCAAAAATTCTACATTACGTCAAAAACTTTATTAAATCCATGTAGAAATATGTGTGGGACATAACGTCACAAACTTTGTTAAATCCAGGTAGAAATATGTGTGGGACATAACGTGTAAACAATTATCACTTTTAGTTGTTGTTTTAGGCGATTAAATCTCTGTGGATATCACGTGATTTTTATCTCTTACATTTTAAGATTTTACAATTAATGGAGGCGGACATGTTACTGACCAGGAAATCTGGATTGTAAAGTATATATCATTTTAAAAAAAACTTAATTGTTAAAATTAGTAAAATCTGTCATATTGGGAACTTCGGCAAAGGCATAGAGTATTTAACATTTCCAATTATCACTCATTTAATATTCTATGTAAATAGGTTTAGCACGCGTGGTGTCAAATATACATTTGATAAGACAACTAGATTTTAAATGTCATTTATTTTTTACTGATAATAAATTCACATATATAAAAAAATTGTAATGAAGAAAAATTAAAACGACCTACTTTGACCTTTGACCTCATTTAACATTTATTGAACATTGTTTGTGTTTGTAACTAAAGAACAGTTCCTAGTTCTATGGATACGGCATCAATAGTTTTATTAACCTATTATATTTCTGACATGTGTATCAAACATTGTTTTTGTTTGTAACTAAAGAACAATTCCTAGTTCTATGGATACGGCATTAATAGTTTTATTAACCTATTATATTTCTGACATGTGTATCAAACATTGTTTTTGTTTGTAACTAAAGAACAATTCCTAGTTCTATGGATACGGCATTAATAGTTTTATTAACCTATTATATTTCTGACATGTGTATCAAACATTGTTTTTGTTTGTAACTAAAGAACCATTCCTAGTTCTATGGATGCGGCAACAATAGTTTTATTAACCTATTATATTTCTGACATGTGTATCAAACATTGTTTTTGTTTGTAACTAAAGAACAATTCCTAGTTCTATGGATGCGGCAACAATAGTTTTATTAACCTATTATATTTCTGACATGTGTATCAAACATTGTTTTTGTTTGTAACTAAAGAACAATTCCTAGTTCTATGGATGCGGCAACAATAGTTTTATTAACCTATTATATTTCTGACATGTGTATCAAACATTGTTTTTGTTTGTAACTAAAGAACAATTCCTAGTTCTATGGATGCGGCAACAATAGTTTTATTAACCTATTATATTTCTGACATGTGTATCAAACATTGTTTTTGTTTGTAACTAAAGAACAATTCCTAGTTCTATGGATACGGCATCAATAGTTTTATTAACCTATTATATTTCTGACATGTGTATCAAACATTGTTTTTGTTTGTAACTAAAGAACAATTCCTAGTTCTATGGATACGGCATCAATAGTTTTATTAACCTATTATATTTCTGACATGTGTATTAAAAGTTTTCATATGTTATGTTTCACAGCGATTACTGCCTTAAAAATATCAACATCACTTATACACACCATGCCCGGTTTTTTAAAAACATGACTTTTCTCGCAAATCGTATTCCATCTCCTAATTAATAAGAGCTACTATTTGAGAACCTAATCCCAGTTGTTTGGGATCTTGGTGACATTGTTGTTACTGTTTGAGAACCTAATTCCACTTGTTTGTGATCTTGGTGACATTGTTGTTAATATTTGAGAACCTAATCCCAGTTGTTTGGGATCTTGGTGACATTGTTGTTACTATTTGAGAACCTAATCCCAATTGTTTGTGATCTTGGTGACATTGTTGTTACTATTTGAGAACCTAATCCCAGTTGTTTTGGATCTTGGTGACATTGTTGTTACTATTTAAGAACCTAATCCCAGTTGTTTGTGATCTTGGAGACATTGTTGTTACTGTTGGGTAGAGCTACGACTGGGTCGATTTCCCTTTCTAAGATCGCGTGTTGTCTTCTCATAGGATCAATTTGAGATGTCCTTCCATGTGATACTGTTTAGATGTCCTTCCATGTGTTACTGTTTAGATGTCCTTCCATGTGTTACTGTTTAGATGTCCTTCCATGTGTTACTGTTTAGATGTCCTTCCATGTGTTACTGTTTAGATGTCCTTCCATGTGTTACTGTTTAGATGTCCTTCCATGTGTTACTGTTTAGATGTCCTTCCATGTGTTACTGTTTAGATGTCCTTCCATGTGTTACTGTTTAGATGTCCTTCCATGTGTTACTGTTTAGATGTCCTTCCATGTGTTACTGTTTAGATGTCCTTCCATGTGTTACTGTTTAGATGTCCTTCCATGTGTTACTGTTTAGATGTCCTTCCATGTGTTACTGTTTAGATGTCCTTCCATGTGTTACTGTTTAGATGTCCTTCCATGTGTTACTGTTTAGATGTCCTTCCATGTGTTACTGTTTAGATGTCCTTCCATGTGTTACTGTTTAGATGTCCTTCCATGTGTTACTGTTTAGATGTCCTTCCATGTGTTACTGTTTAGATGTCCTTCCATGTGTTACTGTTTAGATGTCCTTCCATGTGTTACTGTTTAGATGTCCTTCCATGTGTTACTGTTTAGATGTCCTTCCATGTGTTACTGTTTAGATGTCCTTCCATGTGTTACTGTTTAGATGTCCTTCCATGTGTTACTGTTTAGATGTCCTTCCATGTGTTACTGTTTAGATGTCCTTCCATGTGTTACTGTTTAGATGTCCTTCCATGTGTTACTGTTTAGATGTCCTTCCATGTGTTACTGTTTAGATGTCCTTCCATGTGTTACTGTTTAGATGTCCTTCCATGTGTTACTGTTTAGATGTCCTTCCATGTGTTACTGTTTAGATGTCCTTCCATGTGTTACTGTTTAGATGTCCTTCCATGTGTTACTGTTTAGATGTCCTTCCATGTGTTACTGTTTAGATGTCCTTCCATGTGTTACTGTTTAGATGTCCTTCCATGTGTTACTGTTTAGATGTCCTTCCATGTGTTACTGTTTAGATGTCCTTCCATGTGTTACTGTTTAGATGTCCTCCCATGCATTAATGTTTAGATGTCCTCCCATGTATTAATGTTTACATGTCCTCCCATGTATTAATGTTTAGATGTCCTGCTATTCATTCATGGTTTTTCTGCTTCCATGTATTTATAATTTATTGTCCTCCCATGATATAATGTTGATATGACCTATTATGTAAATATTTTATGATGTCTTCCCAAAGAGTGATGTTTAGATGTCCTGCTATGGAGGTGAATGAACACAGAAAATGTCTTCTATTAGAGTGAGCTTTTAAATTTAAGTCAACTTCAGAAAATAACTGGAACAATCTTTCATAATCATTAATGGGAGTATGACACCATATAACTAATAAATTAACCTCATCATCATTATGTTTAGATGTCCTGCTAGGGGACCATGTTAAGAGGACATCCAAACATATGTTTATAGATGGCTTTCATAGAATTATTTTGAAATAAAAAGAAGTACAACGAGAAATGTTTTTATCCATGGATGGAATTATAAAAGAAAATAAAAGATCGCGTTGATAAGTTGCATGTCCTAATTGCAAGAAAATATTCGTGTATCATGCCATGTAACCAACAAATGAAGAAATTGAAAATCAAATAATTTTTTTATTGACATTGATAAAGAACAGTTCGATATTGATAGAATAAGGAACCAGGTTTTTATGGCTGTACACAAGGCCGGTCTCAGCAATTTCGGGGCCCTTAGCGGCTTAGTATGCGCAGGGGTCCAGTTATATTGGATAAGGGTATAGGGATAAGGTATTAATAGGATAATAAGTGAAAATAAAGATAGGTGGGGTCTATGAAAGCGCGGGGCCCACTGCGGCCTCAAAGGTTGCAGTGGCCTAAGACCAGCCCTAGCTATACCTACACTACAAGAAGATGCATTATGTTAGAAAAACGTGGGAAAAGACCTCCTTTATCTGTTAAAATATATTCAACAGCATAGATTGGAAAATTCTGTACCCAACATTATAATTTTGCTAAGAATGTTTCCAACAATTGCTATCAGTGTATCTAGTTGTGAAAGGAGCTTCTCCAAACTAAGTTGATAAAAAATTATCTTTGTTGCACTATGAAGTATTTAAGACTACAAAATCGTGCAATATTGTCCATAAAACAAGATATTACAAATAATTACAATTTAGATAGCATAATACACGATTTTTCTACTATGAAAGTTAGGTAAGTAAATGTATAAATATGTTTACATACTACTTTCGTGTATCATTAAAAAAGGGATCTTGTATTTTTATAAAAGTGTACTTATATCATATACGCAAATCATCTTATGCGGCCTCTTTTATTACTGCTTACATAAATAGGGCATGCAATGATAAAATTGTTCCCCACCTTTACTTCGTTTCAATTACAATTATTTATTCATGTTTATTAATGTATAAAAAAACCGTCTTGTAATTGACTTAAGGAGCCCTCCATAAATGAAGTCACGCGATTTTGGCTGATTTTTCACCCCCTCCCCCCTCGTCACAAAAACTTAGACCCCTTCTTCAATTGGACGTCAAACAGATTCCCACCCCCTCCCCCATAAAAGCGTATTTTCTATTTGAAAATGAGAATGTTTTCAAATCAATTTTTTTGTGATTTAAATATGTTTTTCTTTTTAGTGTAAGGTTGCACTCTAATATAGTAACACGCGTCAAGCCGTGTAAAACGTCATTAAATAAAGTGTCGGTAATCATATATTTAAGTGGAACTTTTATTTAAAGTTGCGGGTTTTGATGCAACGTCAAATGTGTGACTCCCCTCTCCCTACCAGGTGCGTGACGTCAATTATTGACATCCCCTAAAAGGTCGGCAAATTGTAGACCGCACCAGCCGGAAAAAATTCTATCTACGCCACTGCCAGCGCCCCATCAAGTTTATGACAGAAAATATATAATACTCTCAGCGCCACTGAGCCTAAACTTTAAACTGAAATGTGTGACGTCACATTCACTGTATTGTAAAATACATAAGGCGCTTAAACGACAACATCCGTCTGTCGGTGCTCGCTATGCAGGGCAACTTATGATAGAAAATGAAAATTAAACGTAAAATAATCAACAGTTTTGTGTCGAGATTAACGGGCATGCACCTCGCAGTAATAAATCACGATGTGACGTCATTGGATTTTTATATAACTAAAAACCAACCACCAAAATTGTGTTAATAGAAACATAAACTCCGCCCCTAAAATTCATCCCGTGTCAGGTACGTCTATGTGGTTAATCGGTCAGGCATATGGGACCACCCTAGATAAAGACGGGGTGGGTCCGGTTTGACATAACCGTCTCTGGTCTCTTTACCTGAGAACCATTCCCAGGGCAGCTGCTTCGACCCGTGTCCAGTTGTCGGCGTCCGTTCATCTACCCAGCTATGGCCCGAGGCATTTCACACCTTGGTCTACTGACCACCTAGACTAGCTACTGTGTGGACATTTCGTCACACCAGAAATACACTTTTAACGCTTCTGTCCCCTGGCAGTCCTTGATCTCGTATCTAAAAGCCCGCGCTAAGCTCCTGGCGGTCTACTCCCACACATCAAAGACCTGCCGCGCTCGTGGCGGTCAGTCTTTGAATGCAATTTAACCTAACTTCTCCACCATATATTAATTTGTGTAAAACAAACTATGTAAAAGGAGCCGTTGTTTATTTACTTACGTTGTGTGTGTGTGTGTGTGTGTGTGTGTGTGTGTGTGCGTTGTGTATGTGTGTGCGTCTGTGTGTATTTTATGTCTCTCTTTGCACTTTGGCGTGTGTATTCGCGCATGTGTAAACACTTGCCTTTGATTATAAAAAAAATTAATTAGTCTACAAATGCTTGGCCTCTAGGCCTCTAAGCGTATTTATAATTTTTCTATCAATTAGGTTTGGTTGAAAACAACGTGTTTAGAATTTTTGAATGTTAATTTTTTTTGTTATAGGCTTAGCCACTGTTAATCCACTTATGACCTAAATAGAACATAGGAAGACAGAGAATAACATAAGATGAGAGCCTTACTGAATGGTCAACAAACAAAAGTGCAAATAATAATGTCTTCCTTGAATCAGATAAAAACAGAGAGAAATGGAAGGTCAAGGTTGCCAATGTCTTTCCAAACCTCGTAATGTTCATTTGAATGAAAAATATATTTTTCTAGTCTGTAAAAGCACGACGAATATTTTCAATGACGTCATTGTGTCATGCTAGAAGGTCATTAAAACTACAGCGACGCAGACAAAGCATAGGCGTTGATGTCATTTTTAAGAAAAAGCAGGTTGCAATATCAATTAAAACATTTTTTTATGTAAGTGGTATTAAACATTAATTTAAAGGTGTATGAGCAAATTTATTATTTGCCTGTGTTACAAAAATGTTAAATTTTATAATTTTTAAACGCAACTGTTTTTTTCCCCCTTGAATTTTGCCCCATTTACTACAAGAAAATTAAGACGACGCCCCTCTATTTCATTCAATATTTTATTTCATATATTTCATCAAATTGTGAACTTAAAGGTTCAAGATAATTACATAATGAACTATGCCATTAAGCAATTAATTCTAATTTAGAAATACAACACAAAGATAACTTAATACAACCCTCAGATAGACATAAGGATAAAAACACCTTCCTTATTCCGTATGCAAGAACAAACACATACAAGTTTTCCTTCTTCCCGTCCGGAATTCGGGCGTGGAATGGGTTGCCTGAAGAATCCAGGAAAACCAACACTTTATCAACATTTAAATCTCTAATAGAAATGCAGGACTAAACACAAACCATAGATAAGCGTAGGACGCAATAATCTTCTGTATAGAAGGAGCGTCTGTAAACAGATAAGATAAGATAAGATAAGATTAGTTTTCTACAATGCAAAATAGTTACTACTAATTTAAGGTTATTGAATAATTATAAAGTTTTTGATTCAAAAGAAATCAGGAAGAAATCAAAGAAAAAAATCTTAATATGTCGCATTTGCTTTTTGTGAAAATAAATACCGACTTAATTGATAAGTTTTAAGAAATATCGTACTAATGTGGAGAGTACACACTCAAGACGACATATAATAACTGTGTTAATAACAAGAAGAATGTAGCTTGGAGAAATTGTATAACAATTTTGTTAATAACAATGAAAGTGGAGACTGTAGACATTTTATAACATCTGTATAAATAACAAAAAGCACGTAGAAGTTGTATACTTTTATAATAGCGGCTCTATACTCTGTTCTCTCTCTTGTCTAACTGAAGGACATCCATTGTCAGCCTTACTGGCTTTATCCAAATTTTTTATTATAATTTTAAAAAAAAATATTTAGCTTAAAAAAATGTATGTACTTTTTTTTGGCAAAATTCAAATGCTAAAAAAAAACAACAAAATCTAAAACATAATCTGCTTATATGTTGTTTTTTAATTGATGAACATTGAAATTATGAAGGAACAAAGCTGATCATTGTTTACATAAATAGCCACGGAACAAAGCTGATCATTGTTTACAAAAATAGCTAGGGAAACTTAATATTTACTTTGTCACCTCTGAGAAATACTGAATATATCTATATTCTTTGATTGATACAGTTAATTTTAAATATACTCAATTTTAAAGGAATTATCTCAGGTACTTGTCGTCACATCAACTGTGTCAGTCAGAAATTGACCAAAGCACGAATTCACCGCCTAATATATAAAGTTAATACATTGAATGGTGATACTTAGTCTATCATTTATTCAAGATGAATTTTTTTATAGTTGATCATAAAAAAAAACAAATTGGGTTAACGTTATTAAATAGTGTAATATTATTAAGAAATTTAACAAACAGGTTTTCTATGCTAAAAGCCTATACATATTTTTTTTAAAAAAATAATTTGATATATTTTCATTCGATGTAGTTAAAAAATTAAAGGAAAAACACGATTTGAGAAACGCAAACATGAGTTTGTAATGTGGCTTTTAAAAAATGACCAAAGAAGAAAAGAACTATTGCCTTATGACATTATTTTTTCATTGACATTTTAACATGTTTTAATCTTTAAAAAAATGAAAATGGATTTTTTTATAAATGGAAATTTGAAAAGCAGTAATTTCTAAAATATCTTCCCACGAAACCTTTGAAAATAATCTATTTAAGTGACTAAAACCAACTTAATATTCCAGTTAAGTGGTCAAAATACTGTTATATCCCCCCCCTACTTAATATTCCAGTTAAGTGGTCAAAATACTGTTATATCCCCCCCCTACTTAATATTTCAGTTAAGTGGTCAAAATACTGTTATATCCCCCCCTACTTAATATTTCAGTTAAGTGGTCAAAATACTGTTATATCCCCCCCTACTTAATATTTCAGTTAAGTGGTCAAAATACTGTTATATCCCCCCCCTACTTAATATTTCAGTTAAGTGGTCAAAATACTGTTATATCCCCCCCTACTTAATATTTCAGTTAAGTGGTCAAAATACTGTTATATCCCCCCCTACTTAATATTTCCAGTTAAGTGGTCAAAATACTGTTATATCCCCCCCTACTTAATATTTCAGTTAAGTGGTCAAAATACTGTTATATCCCCCCCTACTTAATATTTCCAGTTAAGTGGTCAAAATACTGTTATATCCCCCCCTACTTAATATTTCAGTTAAGTGGTCAAAATACTGTTATATCCCCCCCTACTTAATATTTCAGTTAAGTGGTCAAAATACTGTTATATCCCCCCCTACTTAATATTTCAGTTAAGTGGTCAAAATACTGTTATATCCCCCCCCTACTTAATATTCCAGTTAAGTGGTCAAAATACTGTTATATCCCCCCCTACTTAATATTCCAGTTAAGTGGTCAAAATACTGTTATATCCCCCCCCTACTTAATATTCCAGTTAAGTGGTCAAAATACTGTTATATCCCCCCCTACTTAATATTTCAGTTAAGTGGTCAAAATACTGTTATATCCCCCCCTACTTAATATTCCAGTTAAGTGGTCAAAATACTGTTATATCCCCCCCTACTTAATATTTCAGTTAAGTGGTCAAAATACTGTTATATCCCCCCCTACTTAATATTTCAGTTAAGTGGTCAAAATACTGTTATATCCCCCCCTACTTAATATTCCAGTTAAGTGTTCAAAATACTGTTATATCCCCCCCTACTTAATATTCCAGTTAAGTGGTCAAAATACTGTTATATCCCCCCCTACTTAATATTCCAGTTAAGTGGTCAAAATACTGTTATATCCCCCCCTACTTAATATTCCAGTTAAGTGGTCAAAATACTGTTATATCCCCCCCTACTTAATATTCCAGTTAAGTGGTCAAAATACTGTTATATCCCCCCCTTACTTAATATTCCAGTTAAGTGGTCAAAATACTGTTATATCCCCCCCTTACTTAATATTTCCAGTTTCACCGCTGCGGTAGTTAAACGTCAGAATACTTTAAAAAAAATAAATGTAAATGTCTTAAACGTCTTAAACGTGTCATACTTTTTGAGATTGAGGAAGAATGGGGATTTCATATTATGATTTAGGTTGAGAAAAAAATAACCTTACATTTGGACATCCGAGTCTATTTACTAAACTATCGTAAAAATCTCGGGTATATCCCCAGTGTGTTTATAATGTAGTCAGTCTACGTAACCTGTAAACTCTTGTTAGTGTTACTTATTCCATTTTAATTGTGAAAATTCTTTGAAAAAAAAACCAAACAAACACACAACAATGTACTTTAAGAGGAATATAAAAGTTACTAGAGATTTTAAATGCGTTTATACGAATATAAGCGTGCAATAAAAAATATTGCTTAATTATTAAAATGAAGAAATAGACATATTTTCAGACAACACAACATTATGTTTACGAATGAATAAAATTATTTTTGGCGTGCATTAAAATTGAGTTTCCCGTCAATGACGTACTACAAAGCACCGGTGCTGATGTATTTAAAATGACTTTGTGTTGACAAAACCGAGCGAAGAAGAGGAATGTGAAAATCATAATTAATTTATGAAAATCTATTAAAATATAATTTAACATCTATTAGACATAACATAAAAACACTTTTTTATGGAAATATTTCTTGTATATAAATTAAAAATAGACATAGTAATTTAGAGTTTTAAGAAAAAATTAATATTAGAAATCTTATGTATTTTAAAAAAAAAGAAAACTATAAAGTTTTATTTTAATCACTATTATATATATCTTTGTCTTACAATTTATGTTGCATAGAGAGTCAGATGAGAGAGACTGCTTTCTTTTCACACTTCTTTTAGAAGGCATTCTATTCTATCCAAGTGGCACGCCACTTGACTTCGATTCCTATAATTGTGGGGATACAATTTCAATAATTTGCTAAACATTCTCTTATCGACATTGTCCTAAAATGTGGCTATTATAAATTTTAATATTAGAACGTTTATAAAATAATTGTAACATACATTGGGAAAAATTGAATATTAAGATTTTCATTTTTGTTTACATAGTTACATAATTTCTGCAATTTTTATTCTTTTTTGGTAACAATAATATTGATGTTCTTACAATATTTGTTACTGCACTTCTCTTATCTTATTGATTACGGACGCTCCTTCTATACAGAAGAATATTGTGTATTATCGATGCTTCCAATGAAAAAAAATGGATATAAACAGGAGCAATACGAACTTGTTTAATAGTGAGGCCAATTGGAGCAAATATAGAAGGGAATTTTTAATTTGAATTTTATTAATTTACGTGTCTTTGTTATGGCTGGCTTCAATAATATCACCCAGCCTTGGTTGGCGTGAACACTAGCTTAGCCACTGTTTATGTACTTTTGACATAAATGAAACAGATGAGGACAGAAAAAAACATACGTGGAGAGCCTGACCGAATGACCAACAAACCAAAGTGTAAGTAATAACATACGCGTAGAGCGTGATTGAATGACCAACAAACCAAAGTGTAAGTAATAACATACGTGGAGAGCATGACCGAATGGCCAACAAACCAAAGTGTAAGTCATAACATACGCGTAGAGCGTGATTGAATGACCAACAAACCAAAGTGTAAGTAATAACATACATGGAGAGCCTGACTGAATGGCCAACAAACCAAAGTGTAAGGAAAAACAGGGGAATATAAGGGGTATATTTTACTACATTTGCTTTTTCAATTTCAACTTGTTGATTTTACATTTAAACAGCGTCCGAGACAAAAATAATAAAGTTATAGAGTTTATAAAGTAAACATTTAAGATAACGAGAGTGATGTGCCCGTGAATTGAAGTTTGAGAAATATATGCGCGATAAATTAGAATGGGGAGAAAAAAAATGTATGTTAAAAAAAACAACAATTATTCATGATACACAGAAGTTAGTTTCATTATTAGCAAATTCAAAGAATTCGGGCGTGGAATGGGTTGCATGAGGAAACCAGGAAAATCAACACTTTATCAACAAATAAAACTGTAATAAAAATTAGGACTAGACACATTCCATGGATCAGCGTAGGAGGCAATAATCTTCTGTACAGATGGGTAATCTGTAGCAGAAAAAATAAGATATTAGATAAGAGACGCCATCTTTGAACTTTTTTATTTAGGGCTTGGTCACGTGATATTGAAGTGGCGTAATAATACAAAAATATTTTGAAAGAACTGACAAGGTTCACCGACAAAACGGCCCCGACCAAACGGCCACAGTCTAATAGATGGACTAAAAGTAAAATGTCCAATCAAATATTAAATTCGTATTTTTACTCACCTATTCAGTGTCATGTTTTGCTAATAATAAACAATAATAATGACATCACAATATGACAATACAACGCGGTGGTCGAGTGGCAGCGTGTCCGACTGGCGTACCGATGGTCACGGGTTCAAATCCATGCCAAGGCAAGGATTTGTTCCCGAGGTCTAATGCGTCCCTGAGTCACCCAGCTCCGAATGGGTACCTAACACTAGTTAGGCGGCCGGGTAATGCGTGGAACCCACTAAGCCGTGGCCTGTGATCACTGCATCACTTGCCAACAGATCATCTGTCATTATTATTATTATTATTTGTTCACTTATATAGCGCAGTACCCCAGCCTACAGCTGGGCTCACAGCGCTTTACAAACATGTTCAACAACTACATAAAACACATTGCACTCTAAATCTTCCTAAACACAATTACACACACAAAATTTCATATACATTTTCAGAAATGGACGCATCACCGTCATAGACTGTTAATTTGATGGAGCAATTAAATCAAGTGTTCAAGGCTATGCATGCCTGTTAGGCGTAGCCTCGTTCTCAAGATTCCACCAAGAAGTTCAATCGCAATGGTCGTCCCGTGGTTCATTGTAGTCTGTATCACTTCCATCAGGTTGAACCGAGTCACCTTGTAGCGAGAGTTAAGTCTTTTTTCCACTCTTGTAAAAAGTAACACACGCCAAGACAACGCTCAAGTCAACGAAAGAACGCGCTCTACTTGAGTTGACGTTGTTCGATTGTAACTTCCGGATTAATATTAGTAGTATTAAACAGCCACTCACAAGATGAGAAGTCCAAGTAAAATACAACACCAGACGGGCATAGAAGGAATTCAGTTCGATGATCGATTCCTTGATATCTTCAATTTCCTCATTTAAATGTGTACGTTGTAAATTTCTTGTTTATTCTTGTATTTCAAGAGAGGAGAGAAATTTAGGTTCCACCATTTTGATCAACTTCATGGTCTGTGGACGCAATTATCTTCTTCATAGAAGGAGCGTCTGTATTGATAAGATAAGAAAATAACATTTTAGCGAACTAAATCGATTTTTATCAAAATGTGTATGTGTGCGTGCAATTGTCAACCTCATCCGTGTGTGCGTGAGTCGCCAGGAAAAAAAACCAGCTCAAACAAAACCAATCCAATATTTTAAGATATAAAAAAGTAGTTCGTCCAAAATAGAAATCCCTAAGGAAGATACTAATGTAGAAATTACAATAATATAATAGTAATAGGTCCAACACAGAAATAATCTCGATGAAACAAAAGCTCGATGCTGTGCGTCACTGATAGGTGTAAACTCGTTCTTGTTTTTAAGTTATAATAATAGAAATAATAGTATTACTATTGTACGTTACGGTCATTATTATTGTAAGCCTAATATTACTATATTTTAAACATAGACTGCTTAAAAATGTGACAAAATTTGTATGTTAAATTATTATAATTATATACTTTATTAACCACATATTCTTTAAAATTATTAATTTATTGACAACATTTATAATTACATTAAGGATGTATAACAAGCAAACTGGAGAAGCTACTCGTCATTTAGACGCACCGAGTAACATTTTAACATCAAAATGTTGTACATTTTGTTTTTGTTTTAGAGTTAGGGGCCGTCCATAAATGACGTCACGCACCTAGGGGGGGAGGGGTCACACTTTTGTGACGATGCGTGACGAGGGGGAGGGAGGGGGTTGAAGAAATGTGACGTCACATCAAAAGGGTAACTAAATAAAACTTCCACTGAAATATTTGGTCCCTTATAATTTATTTATCTTATCTTATCTGTTTACAGACGCTCCTTCTATACAGAAGATTATTGCGTCCTACGCTTATCTATGGTTTGTGTTTAGTCCTGCATTTTTATTAGAGATTTAAATGTTGATAAAGTGTTGGTTTTCCTGGATTCTTCAGGCAACCCATTCCACGCCCGAATTCCGGACGGGAAGAAGGAAAACTTGTATGTGTTTGTTCTTGCATACGGAATAAGAAAGGTGTTTTTATCCTTATGTCTATCTGAGGGTTGTATTAAGTTATCTTTGTGTTGTATTTCTAAATTAGAATTAATTGCTTTATGTATGATTACTACTTTGCTCTTGATTTAATGACTTATATTAGCAGCTTCAGTCCAACAAAGTGCATTATTTATATACTGCATGATTATGTGTATACACTGACAATATATTAGCAGCTTCAGTCCAACAAATGCTAAATGTCTAAAATATGTGACGTTTGTTTTCTGTGGAAACTATTAATGAGTATGTTTATGAGTATTTCATTTCTGTACAATTTGTCTTGTGTATACCTGACCCATTTGTAGTGACGCCTTCATTTAACTCAGCAAGTTTGCTTTTTCTTAATTCATGTTGCAGCATATAACTATGATGCAAACTCTTCATGACATTTTCATGGTGTTGCTTCAAATTGCTGGCTTTGTAATTTGCTAGCCATGTTTGGCAGATGAGACAAATTCGCTTACCCTCATTATATTTATTTGTAGTCTTCTTACCATTCTAATAGAAAAACTTCCGTTTTCAATATTTGTATTTCCTGCAAAAATTTGTAATATTTGATGTAAACTTATAAATAACAATACGTTACTAAATTTAGTAGGACTTACAGACCGATGATAGCCAATACTATGTAATGCGTATTTTTACCGGAACCATAACAAGAAAATAGTAGTTAACATCACAAAGCAACCAGAAACTAATAGTTTCATTCAAATTAAAAAAAAACACACAAAAAAAACGTTCATTTAAATTTTATAATAGATATTTCAAACTAAAATATTTAATTGTATAAAGTGTTCGTGAGAAGCAATGTGAACATGGAAAAGTATCACTGGTAGGCCTATCAACGTGTGCCCGGGAACCCAGGAATTACCCGGGTAGTAAAATTGCGCCCGGGTACCCGTGAAAATTTTAATGCAATGTCTACACCAGTGCTATCCAACCCGTCTAAAATGGCCCGCCAGATCTTGGAACAATTTAAACTATTTTTTTAAATATTTTTTTTTAAAAAATAATAAAAAGAGCTGGATAGATTCAGTATTTTTGAAAATTTAGTACAAACTTCTTGACAATTGTGGTATTTTTAATAAGACGGGGTGTGTGCTGCAAAGGAGGCGGTGGTTTGGTAGATCTATGTTCAGGGTGTCCCATGTCAACATTGGTGAAACTTCCAGTCACGTGATATCGGATAGTAGCAGTCTCCTTTTGCTGATTTGGCCAGGGTGTGGGGGGGGGGCGGGGTCACGCTGTAAACAAAGACTATAATTAACAATGTTCACCGACAAATGGCCCCAGACATAACGGCCCCGAACTAATAGATGGACTAAAAGTAAAATGTTCAATCAAATATTAAATTTGTATTTTTAAACACCTATTCGGTGTCAGGTTTTGCTAATAATAAACAATGATAATGACGTCACAATAGTGAATTTAATAGCCTTTTCGCGAAATGGTACCAATCGTGGCGGTTTGTTGACAAGAAACAATATAATAACATTTCAAGATATATTTTTTTTCAATTTTACCACTTTATTTAAGGGTGAAAAGGTTGATGAAAGCTTAAAATAGAAAAAAATTAAAGTTTTCGATGAAAAATATTAACAATTTGTCTGGGCCGTTTTGTCCGGGGCCGTTTTGACTGGTCATTAACAACCGCGTTTGGAATGGTGCATGGCTAATGGTCAAAGGCTTTGAAGCTACCTGGTCATCTTAAAAATGCATGTGTCTCCCAAAATTCCCAAAAAGAGAAAGCCAATATGACGAGTAGGAAACGAAAAGTTACAGAAGAGTATCGTACTTTTAACTCTTCGTGGTAACTCGAATTTTGTTTTCTTTGTTTAAAGAAAAGCCAGTGTGTTTGATTTGTCAGGCTACTATTTCTGTTATCAAAAGGGCAAAATCTGCAGAGACACCACAAGTCAGTGCATGTCAATTTATTTTCCGAAATGAACGAAGCTAATAGAAGAAAAAGTTAGTTTTTTAAAGAAGAATTTTAAAGGACAGCGATATTTTTCCCGTCAGACTTTCAGTTCAAGTGATTGTTCTACTGAAGAGTCTTTTAATATTTGCTGGTTATTAGCAATGAAAAAAATTCGTATCTAGATAGTGAGACGTTTAAACTGTTTTTTTCAAGAATGTGCTGATTCATTATTTTCTGAGTTTAAAAAAGGAGAAATAAAGAAACAAATATCTTATCTTCAGTTTTCCAACCAGACTGTTGTAAAGCGTGGTGAAAGTATGTCCGGTATTATATTGGAGCAGTTGTTTACGGATTTAAAACTGCTTCTGTTTTCAGTCTGGCATTGGATGAATCATGTCATATCACTGACACGGTCCAACTCATTGCTTGGGTTAGGTTTGACAAGGGCAGACATTTAAAGAAGAATTATTGACACTAATTCCTTTGAAAAATACAACCCGTGGTGAGGATGGTCCTCCAGCAATGGTAGGAATGAAAGTTGGCCTCATTGGCTTGCTGATGGCAAATTAATGCATTTTTATTTTATCCTTATATAAGGTATGCTCAAGTACTATGATGTAATTTGACTAAAACGTGCGCGGCCGCTTTTTAGAATTTTTGCTTAAATGATTAGGGTTTACAAATGACGAGTAAGAAAATGAGTAAATTTAATTAGTTAAGCCTGAGAAGCGCCCGCCCCACGTTTTTAGTCATATTACATCATAGTACTTGAGCATATAAGTTTGAAATTTCTATCAATACAGACAAAAGATTTTCCCTTCCCAATTTCTTCTTTTTAGTCCGCTTATAAAAACGTGGTTTTGAAAAATATATTTTTTTACTTCTATTTATTTAAAATCAGGACAAGTTAACCGTAATTTCAGTTATTCAGCATTAACTTAATACGTTATGATTAAGATAAAGGGCATCATACGTACAATTTTTAAAAAATCCCATTTAATCATCACTGTTGATTCTGTAAGCTCAAGAGATTATTTTTTTCCTAACATTTTTTAATATAGTGAGTTGACGTGCAGCATACAAGAGAGGTAATCACGACGACTCCAACAGACGTTGTGTGGTTAAATGTGGTACATTCCCTTGTAGGTCTTAAAAACTAAGAAATAATTACCTCATTCCTGCAATCGAATCGTTTAAAGTTTAAACTGACTCTCTATAACAGACAATTTTATTCAGGCATCTATAACGAAGCTGGTCCAGAACAGGCATCTATAACGAAGCTGGCCCAGAACAGGCATCTATAACGAAGCTGATCCAGAGCAGGCTTCTATAACGAAGAATCTGATGCAAGATACAATAATTACATCATCAAAATTTGATTTACGGTTATTCTAAACTTCTGCAAGTCGTCGATCTTATATCTGCCCGGCTACGTGTCTTAAAGGGAATATTAACACCGACCATCTGGTCATGTAATGAATTATTGATAACATCAATATATAACCTTTAAACTTATTATTACACGCGAAACGAAATAATGGTAAATGACGTCACTAGTTCTGCCCAAAACAATTGTTATTTTGTTAGTTTTTAATGTATGAAATAAAGCGCTTTATTTCTATCTTAGTAACTTTTATATGTTTATTTACCCTCTTCAAATTTACTCATGGCTACAGAATCGTATTAATATGCCACTCAGATACGAACTTAATAAAACTGGTGAACGACCCTTATCATTTTTTGCTTTGAAACTATGTTTTTTTTTATAAATTACATATCTTTAACTTTTTAGAAAATCATAAACATAACATTTCTTAAAAATCACCTTTTAAAACTAGATCATACTAGGTTTCCCGTCCTGCATTGAAACGATCTCAGAAGAGAGCTAATTCAAAGAAACCATTAAGTTGTTATTTTATTTTGAGATTTAAAAAAAAACAACAACATTTTTTCCAAAATGTTTTGTGATAATTCAAGTCTCTTTTTAAAAATCAGGACCAGTTAACCGTAATTTCAGTTATTCATTATTAGACTATTACCCGTTACGATAAAGATAAAGGGCAACAACGTTTCATTTTTTAAAAATCCCATTTAATCTTCACTGTTGAGTCTGTAAGCTCAAGAGATTATTTTTTTCCTAAAAATTTTTTAGTATACTTAGTTGACATGCATCATACAAGAGAGGTGATCACGACGACTCCAACAGACGTGGTGTGGTTAAATGTGGTACATTCCCTTGTAGGTCTTAAAAAATAAGAAATAATGACGTCATTTCTGCTATCGAATGGTTTTAAGTTTAAACTGTCCTTTTTTGAAACGGTTAATGGCGCCCTTAAATGACGTCACGCGCCTAGGAGAAAAAAAAAGGGGGGGGGTGTCACGCATTTGTTACGATGCGTGACAAAGGGGAAGGGGTTTATAAGAAATGTGACGTCATATCAAAACACGCTACTTTAAATGAAAGTTCAACTGAAATATTCCATCTCTAACAATGTATTTCATGTTTTACATGGCTTCTTAAACATCATTTTTATTCTTATAACATTTTTTACTATTTTGTCTTCTTCTTTCCTGTATTTAATTACGTGAATTTAAAAAAAAAGATAAATATATTATTTTCCTAGATTAATAACAACAAAAAAAAAGCCGTTATTCTAGGTGCCTGCCGACCAGACAGGAGTGGGTATATATCACGAGACACGACAATTCTATCTTAAAACGTAAATCTACCAGACCCAAATATGCATTCACAATTCAGAAACGTCAGTTATCTTAGATAGATTTCTTAAATTAATCTATTTTTAATAAGACTTAGGAGTAAATAAATAATGTGTTTAATGAACAAAGAAATACATTTTTGAAGCTAACAAAATACTTTAAGGAATAGTTTCGTTTTGTAAACTCCGTTAAATAATTATTGATCTTTGCATTATTTTAACTTTACTTTGACGAGCTTATAGCTCGTTATTTTAGGTAATTTTTTTATAGTTACAAGTCTACTTTATAATTTTATCAAGTTTGTATTTAAATCATCCCTATATATATTGCGCCTATATGCGTCTGATGCCGCTATGTCCGGTAACTCTGGATTTTTTAATTATTTTTTTAAAATTGAAAATATAGACGTAAAAACATAATAATTTTGGTTTCGAGATTAACAGAGCGTGTTGTGTTTCTCACCGTAAAATAATATATGACATTACATCAGTGTTTTAGTTTATAATAATTAATGAAAAGGAAACGATGAAAACAAGATGAAATTTATGCCCTTGGTTAAGATTGAGGCTAATTTTCGGATCTTTTATTTTAGCGTATGGTGGGGCACCTCTTTGAACTTTTAAAGGTTACTTTTCATTGTTAGTGGCAGTCATTAATATCAATAACATCACTCAACCTGGGTAATATATATGAAAGTATTGATATTTTTATTTTGCCGACCCCGTAGCGTAGCACTGTATGGCACTTGTATATATAAATATATATCTATATATATTTTGTTGTATATACAGTCTAATTTAAATTGTGTACATTATGTAAATCTGTATATGTGTGCGTGTTATTGTTTATAGAATCGTCGGAAATTGACAATGAAATCATCAGTAATTGATAAATGACTTTGCTTTATTACATAAATATTATTTAAATCTAAAAATATATAGAGAACAACTAAATTTTAAAATATATAAATGTAATAATAGAAATATTTTTTAAAAGTAAAGAACAAACGAAAATCTTTACTTTAAAAAGCTTTCTTTGTTTTCTCTGACTTAAATTAATTTTGGATTTTCTGTCAGCGCGCACTAAAAAGCACCAGTACTTATCTATACATATGATGTTGTTCGTAAAACAAGTTAATTCGCAATATAAATAAGAAGATAATAAGAAAATTGATTCAACTTGTATTCAATATTTCTATATAGTCTAAGAGAAACAGTATTCTTGATTTGTATTACGTAAATTTTATGTTTTTTGTCACACGAAATCATACATAAAGAAACATTTAAATTTACGAAAAGGGGGATTTTTAAAATCATTTTTAATTAAAATTATGTAACCTATTAATTTAATTTAATCACTGTCACATATTTGATGTCTGGTTGTTAATTCACGAATGTCTTTGCATGTTTATTTTCGATCTCTTATTTTTATAAGTGACTTGCCACTTAACTTCGTTCCCTTTAATAAGGGATACTGTGCCAATGAATTACTAGTTTTCTCTTACCCCTGGTATACACAGTGCTGTATTCACATATAAGCTAAACAAACTTTAGAGTAGGGCTTCCACTTATTCGGGAGCCCCCAAATGTTGTTTGAATAAGTTACTGTCATAGCACTTACATAAATGATAATAAATTATTTCTCCTCATAAAACTTATCAAAATTATGCAATTGATATGCTAAAAATTTCATCTCATCTATTAGTCATAAATGAAGACTTAGATAATATGTTTTATACAGTATTTAATAACAAAGACTGGACACTATGGACACGTTATAACAACTATAGCAGTTTGATACGTTGTGATCATTAAAGCCTTGATAGTTTTTTTTATACATATTTTACCATTATTGTCTATTTTATTTTAATACCTTGTATGCGTTGATTCAGTTAATTTAAAAAGGAAAAACAAATGCAAAAAGATGGAAGAAATAAAGACGCAAATGATAGTAGTCAGATTAACTTACAAAGTTACAGACAAGACAGGATAACTATAAAATTTAAGTTTTAATTTTCACCAATTACAAATACAATAAGTTCAAAGGTCAAATTTATGAATTCGAATTCTAAGCTCTGCCGTTTAGTGCCAATACAAAAATCAATGTTAATGCACATGCTGCACAATAATATATAGCTCGTTAAAAATAGTTTGTGTAAATTCTCCTATTGGAGAATAATGGAAATATTACATTTTCTCATATGAAATGTAATGTTAAAACAATAAACGCCACGTCCATGAAACGAATGAGGCAAAGATCAGTGATCGAAGTTTGATATGTTAATATTTTAAAGATAATTTAAACGAATTACATGTACAGAATACATTTTTTATGTAACTTTAATTAGTTTTCTAATATGTTTTGGATTTTTTTGGTCTAAAAATAAGTTCCAATGTGTAGTTGTCTAAACGTGTGTTTAATGTTATGTTGGTGTAATTATCTAAAATGTGTTTAATGTTATGTTGGTGTAATTGTCTAAACGTGTGTTCACATGTTATGTTGGTGTAATTGTCTAAACACGTGTTCACATGTTATGTTGGTGTAATTGTCTAAACATGTGTTTCAATGTTTTGTTGGTGTAATTGCTCTGTGTAGCTGTATGTCTATCGTGTTTCCATAATACAATATGTTATCACCATGTATATTTATAATAACAAGAATATAACATGTGTTTGTGTAACAGCTCAAAGTTTATTTCTATCTCTGATCTCTGCAGCCTTACATTCTCGGTGTCAATATTAATAAATTAATTATAAAGTAAACATAAAAGCTAAGAATAATTAACACAAATACCTATACAATTTTAACTTACGTCCACTTACCTGTCTTATATCTAACAAACTAGCTCGATGCTACCTATATATCGGTAAATGTAAGACTTTATAAAAAAACTACTCACACCATTAAAAGAGCGTGCAATTCTTTGAAAATTCTCCTGTTAACATTAGAGGCGTAGTGAAGTGGTAGGGGGGCGTCTTGGGAGCAATTGAATAGGAAATAAAATCGTTACCTTTATAGCAGAACAAAATTGGAACCCCGGCCACGTAGAATAGGGAATAAAGAGTTCAAAATCCTATAGTGTTTTAATATGGGCTATCATGTTCTTATATACCAATAAAGAGTTCAATATCCTGTAATGTTTTAATATGGGCTATCATGTTCTTATATACCAACTAAGAGTTCAATTTCCTGTAGTGTTTTAATATGGGCTATCAAGTTCTTATATACCAATAAAGAGTTCAATAACATGTAGTGTTTTAATATGGGCTATCAAGTTTTTATATACCAATAAAGAGTTCAATATCCTGTAATATTTTAATATGGGCTATCAAGTTCTTATATGGAGTTTGGGGGAGCTTTGATACGAAAAAAAAGAAACCTTCAAATCTGCATTCAATTTGTGGATCAATCTGAAAAGAAAGTGATTTAAAAAAGAAATAAATATTCAAAATGTTTTCACGTTTCGTCTTTAAAGAAGTGTGTAATGTGTTTGTTTTAAAATCCTTTATATTAACTCGTGGTGTCTGCGGCCGCCCGCCCGACCGCCCGCCCTTGTCGCCAAAACTTTTGATCAATTTTGAACCCACTTGCTCGTAAGCTAGCGAGCTGAAATGTTGCAGGCAGTTTTGTACCGATAATAAAAACAATGTTTCAAAATTTCAGATCGATCGCATGGACCGTAATTAAATTATTGATTTTTTAGATTATTTTATTTATTCCTATGTATCATGCTATTTTCTTAGATAGAGCGTCGCGGTGCGTATTATATTGAACAACCTTTCTGTCGCGCAATAAGGTGCGTATTTTATTGACAACTTTTTTTATAAACATATTCCTGATCGGTGCGCATTATATTAAACATGTTTTACGACACAACTGCAATTTTGTATTTCTGGATGGTCTGGCGCTGCGTATTATAATGAACATTCTTTTAGTTACTTCTCGTACATAAAGGATTTATAGTAAAAAAACTTGGTTTTTTACGGGTTTTTCTTATTAAATAAAAATTACATTTATAAGTATGTCGAATTATTCGGCTTCCTTTACTACTGCCTAATTTAAATATGGCATTCAGTTGTGAAAAAATCTCCACCTTTAGTTTGTTTCAATAACAATTATTTAAATATAACCACACATTTATAAACAAACAAATAGTCATTTCATTGACGTAGAATCAGTGGCGTAGCTAGAACTTTTGCCACCCGGGGTGGTCTCCAATTTGCCGCCCTTTTTAGGGGCTGTCCGTAAATGACATCACGCACCTGAATCACATACGTTTGTGACGATGTGTAACGAAGGGGGGGGGTTAAGAAATGTGACGCCACGTCAAAACGCGCAATTTTAAATAAATTCCCACTTAAATATTTGATTACTGACACTTTATTTAATGACGTTTATGTAAAACGCGTGTTACGATATTAGAATGCAGCGTTACACTTAAAACATACTTAAATGGCAAAAAAATTAATTTGAAACATGCTCCTTTTCAAACTGAAAATACGGCTTTTATGAAAGGGGGGGGAGGTCAAAGCTTTGTGACGTCTTATTGAAGAAGGGGTCTAAGTTTTTGTGACGACGTGTGACGAGGTGGAGGGGATGAAATATCAGCCAAAATAGCGTGACGTCATTTATTGACGGCCACACATATATATTGTGTGTTTTTTTTAATTAATAAACATGAATAAATAATTGTAATTGAAACGAAGTAAAGGTGTGGAACATGTTTACCATTGCATGCCATATTTATGTAAGCAGTAATAAAAGTTGCCGCATAAGATTATATACCTAATATACCTATAAATACACATTTATAAAAATACAAGATACTTTTTTTTTAAAGGCCAGAAGAATGTTACTGAGGTCGCAGGTCTCCCCCCCCCCATGAGACAAAACATATTCCAAATTTACTCCTCCCCAAAAGAATTACCAAATACTATTCTTTTATTTTGTATTTGTACATAAATGATTTTTTTACAAACAAAGAAATTGTATACATTAGCAGTGGCGTAACAACGGCTTGGAATTGGGGCAGTTGCCAAGGGCGCCGGCCTGCGCCAGTTCAAAAGGGAGCCGCTAAATCTCTATTTTTTAAATTTTTATTTAAATAAAAGCGTCAAAAATAAATTAGGCAAGGCCATCAAGAACCCAGCTACGCCTCTGTACATTAGTATGTAAAATATTTATACATTTACTTTCCTAACTTTCACAATAGAAAAATCATGTATTATGCTATCAAAATTAAAATTATTTGTAATATCTTGTTCTATTGACAGTATTGACAGTACTGCAAGATTTTGTTGTCTTTAATTGCTCATTTTGGAATAAAGATAATTTTTTATCAACTTTAGTTTGGAGAAATTCTTTTCACAACTAGCGACTAGGCCTGTCAACGGGTACCCGGGACCCGTTGCCGTGACATTACCCGGGTAGTAAAATTCCGCCTGGGTACCCGTGAAAATGTGGCTTCAATGTCTATATTAACCAAACTTCGGTTCACATGCGGCTTTTTTTGGTGTTTAATTTGCGGCTCGCGAAACAATTTATCAAATGAACATTTTTGTTTCAAATATATGCTGTGAAATCCATCTAAGGTGAAATATCTGTCTAAGGGGAACTAAAATACGGTCTCGACAAACTACAATGTATTTGGATATATCTTTTTTTCTGAAAATGAAACAGAAATCGCAGACGCAAGAAGATTTTGGTTCTTTGAATGAATCATATAAAGGAAACTAAACTCCTCTGCCGAAAATAAGGATGGACTTTATAGAGATGAAAGAGGCCGTGTTTGTTGTTGTTAATTAAAAAACACCCATGCTTTGACAATAACATTGCTTTGAAATATGCGGACATTGGGCTACCGATTGATACCAATTATCTACCCCATCTCCCCCATCCACCCTATACTATAACCGCGACCTATCCATTCGCTTGTGTTTCTTATGTTCATTACCCGTGTGCTTTGCCAAAAATCTGATTTTAATAATTAACCCAAATTTGTAAGTTTTTAAAGTCAATAACTTAGTTACTAACTGTGTGAGATGACTAAAAGGCCGTTCAAAAATGACGTTATGCACCTAGGGGAGGAGGGGGTCACACATTTGTGACAAGGGGGAGGAATGTGTTTAAGAAATGTGACGTCACATCAAAACGCGCAACTTAAAAAAAAATGTTCCACTGAAACATTTGATTGCTTACAATTTATTTAATGACGTTTTACATGGATTTAAGCGATTTTTAGAGTTCAACTTCACATTAAATACAAAATAAACTGACAATAAAGGTTTGACACGTGTTCATTTTAAAAAAAGAAATACGGCCTTTTTTTTTGGGGGGGGGCGGCAATGTTTTGTGACGTCATTTTGGAGAGGGGTTAAAGTTTTTGTGACAACGTGTGACGAGGGGGGGGGTAAGAAAAATCGGCAAAAATCGCTTCACGTCATTTATGTACGGCCCCTAAAACGTCTGCCGTGTAGCTACTGTGTGAAATGAGGTGCATGGAAGGTGGCTAGGGAGCATTGTACAGCGGTCATGACGGGGAAAATTATGCAATGTTTGAATGGGTACCCCGGGTACCCGTTCGAAATTCAGACGGGAACCCGGGCAGCATTTTTCAACAATATTGACAGCCCTAGTCGTAGGTGGTCCTAATGTTTCCATTATAACTTACTAGGGGCTTGGTAGTCCTTGGTGGTTGCCCCATCTCCCTTCTGGGTCAGTGGCGGACAATCTTAGCGTTAGTCATTCATCATTTTTATTGTGGCTTTTATGTGGGCTAGATATCACGCCCCTCAGCTTGTGAGGCGAGCGCACTATTGACTTCGCATCCAGCCGCTATCTTCTCTCTTGCGAAAGCGAAAAAACCACGTTAACGACCCAACGTAGCTGGAGCTCCATCAACAGACAGAACAAAACAGTCTTCCCATTGTAAATAAACCTTATCGAGGAATTCATAAACTTTATTGAGTGTATCAATTCCTTGACATTGCAATTCCTCGCAATTCGATAGGAGCACAAAACAACATATCCTCTTTATTTCAAACAGAAAGCCTTTTTATTAAAAGAAAGTACCACTTAATGACCATATACTATTAAATTGCCTTACTCAGTTCTAAGGTATTGGTTTTAAATGCCACATAAAGACTATATTGGATACAGTTAAGTGATGTGGATTAAGATTATTGTCATTCCTGTCAACACCAATGAAAGTGAAGAGGAGTTTTGTGTCTTTGTATAGGACGTGTATAAGAAATGTTCATAGATGACGAATTTTAAAATCAGTTTTCTGGAAGGAACCTGTGGAATAGAAGGCTTCTATTGCAAGCGCCCTCGTACACATGACATATTTTAAATATATCTAGGGAATTTTATGTCCCAATGGGTCTGAATTACCCCCAAGAATTCCACTTTTACCCCAAATGGGGTAATTTACCCCTGATTGCCGACCCCTGTCTTAGACATCAATAACAATCAGAAAACTAAACTCTAACATACTGAGAGTCAAAACTTTCAATGAAAAAACTCTTAAAGGCAGACAAACAACACTAACAAACAGACACATTTTACATTGAGACAATACTGACATTCGGACATCTATTTTATCTATGAAACACAAAGCGTCAGAAAAATTTAACAGACATACACACCTAAAAATCATACATTACTTACATACTGACAGACAAAATTAACAATCGGTCAACACTTACAAACTGACTGACAACAATAACATTGGAAAATGTAACAGACAGACACATTTTACAAAATTACAGACAACAATAACAATCAGACAACTCTTACAGACAGACAATCAGGACATACGACACTAACTTATCCATTGGTTTCTGACATGAAACCTAGAATTGATAACAATGGTAAATTTGACTTCGGACAATGTATACGCTTAAAAATTGGCTTATTTCCTTTCATATAGAAATTGGCAGAATCCATAAGAAAGGTCTAATGGGTGGGGGTGGGGAGGGGGAGCAGCCATTACCATATTTTTTGTAATTAAATTTTTATTTTTTTGTTGCTTTTTTAACTTATATTTTTGTTTCCCATCATGTCACTTATCGTCCAATTTATTCTCAAACTTCAATTCACGATTCAAATCAAACATATTATTTCACACGTTTACTTTATAAACTGTATGACTGTATTTTTTTGTCTCCGACGCTGTTTAAATGTAGCATCAATAAGTTGAAAGTAAACAAACACATTATTTCACACGTTTACTTATAAACTGTATGTCTGTATTGTTTTTGTCTATGACGCTGTTTAAATGTAAAATCAATAATTTGAAAGTGAAAAAACTTGTAGTAAAATGTCGCCATCATATTTCCTAACTCACCCATGACATTATTAAGTTAACTAAGTTATTTGAATAATTTTCATTTAAACTTAAAAATATTATTTTATATCTCTGTATATAGTTCACCAATTCGAGTATGTCCATATAAGAATGATGCATGACCCTCGCTGGGGTCTTCAGACCAAAAACGGTACTTACGTTCACATGCATTGTTCCTTCGCAAATTGTGTCCAAATAACTGAAACATTACTCCCGTAAATTAAATAGTACCCACCTAACTGAAACAGTACTCACCTAACTAAATCAGTACTCACCTAACTAAAACAGTACTCACCTAACTGAAAGAGTACTAACCTAACTAAAACAGTACTCACCTAACTGAAAGAGTACTCACCTAACTAAAACAGTACTCACCTGTTGTTGTTCGTTCGTCCGTCGATACGACGAGGACCACTCTAGTCATCCGAGGGTTGTCTGTGCGTGCGCAGATGGCTGATTAGGCCGATCCTTGCACGGAACGTTCGGGAACAGAAGGGACAAGGGACAAGTGGGACATCTCCTGGAGGGTTGACATCATGGGCCTTTCGGGTTTGCCTCTTCTTTTCTGCGGCGGTAATCCGGTTTGCCTCGCGTGACCTGGCACCTTCGTGGAGCTCATCATAGAAGATTCTCTTTGGCAGTCTTTCATCTGGCATTCGGACAACGTGCCCTGCCCAGCGAAGCTGGGTCTGCATAAGGAGGGTGAAGATGCTGGGGAGACCTGCCTTGGTCAGTACCACTGTGTCTGGAATTTTGTTCTGCCACTTTATGCCGAGAATCTTCCTGAGGCTTGTTATATGAAAGTGGTTATGCTTTCTTGCATGCCACTGATAAACTGTCCAAGTTTCACAAGCATATAGCAATGTGGGGAGCACCACTGCCCTGTACACTTTCAGCTTGGTCTGGATGGTAATGCCTCTTCTTTTCCAGACATTATGGTAGTACTCACCTAACTGAAACAGTACTCACCTAACTGAAATAGTAATCACCTAACTAAAACAGTACTCACCTAACTGGTTGAAATCACTGATAAGTCATAAATGACAAACAGATAGACAAGCATATTTTCATTTATTTATTTATTTAAAAGATATAGTTCTAGGTATTATTTACAGCTATGATATAGTTCTAGGTATTATTTACAGCTGTGATATAGTTCTAGGTAAGTGTTAACAGTTTAATTTTAGGTAAGTTGTGTAAGTTATAGTTCTAGCTAGATGTGTACATTTAACCTTTTAGGAAAGTGTTTTACAGTTATAGGTCTAAGTGTTCACAGTTATAGTTCTAGGTAAGTGTTTACAGTTATAGTTCTAGGTAAGTGTTTACAGTTATAGTTCTAGGTAAGTGTTTACAGTTATTTTATATTATCGTATTTTCCAAAATCGCCGCACAACATTGCATCGGTATTTTTTATTGATTGTAATATTTCACTTATATATATATATATATATATATATATATATATATATATTTGATGCATCGTGTATGTGTTTTTACGATTTCATATGTGTTTGAATGTTTAAACACAAATACATACCTGTGTAAAAGAGAGTCATTCTCTACATCCAAGTTTTTATCCGTTTGACTTCGATCATTTAAAAAGTGATACAATAATTAAATAAACATTAAGATTCACCAAGCCATGGTGTAACAGGCTAGACAAACTCTTGTACAGATTATACCAAGGAAAAATTGTGTCTCATAATCTTGAAGCTTGAGATTACACCTGTCTCACACGTGAGCAACCTGCTCTGTCTTATGGATATATGTGTCAATATTTGTCAACATTACACCTGTCTGACACGTGAGCAACCTGCACTGTCTTATGGATATATGTGTCAATATTTGTCAACATTACACCTGTCTGACACGTGAGCAACCTGCTCTGTCTTATGGATATATGTGTCAATATTTGTCTACACCTGTCTAACACGTGGGCAACTTGATCTGTCTTATGGATATATGTGTCAATATATATATGTTCATTTAACTCATATAAGCAACGACAAAAATAGTGTGGACCCCTGGAGCTCCATGCGTGTTAGATTTTTTTTTAAATATAAAATTTATCAGCATACAAAACAATATATTGAATTTTCATGGCCATAGAGTTAATGAATCTATATGGCGATAAAAATATAGAGATAACATTATATACATCTATAGAGATAATATTATATACATGTATAGAGATAATTTTATATACATGTATAGAGATAATTAATGACACCAACATTTTTTTATTGGGCTTCTTTTTGTTGTTTCATTTTTTCATATTCAAGTTTAAAATATCCACTATTTATGATCTCATTGGCAAAATAATATTTGACATAACTTCATTATTTGATGGTACGTGATATTCTCTGCCATGCTGGCAGGCTGGTGTTTTACCATGTCTAATAACAACAATTTAATGGTGTGTGTTATTTTCTGCCATGATGGATGGCTGGTGTTTTACCATGTCTAATAACAACAATTGGATGGTGTGTGTTATTATCTGCTATGTTGGCTGGCTGGTGTTTTACCATGTCTAATAACAACAATTTGATGGTGTGTGTTATTCTCTGCCATGTTGGCAGGCTGGTGTTTTACCATGTCTCATAACAACAATTTCATGGTGTGTGTTATTCTCTGCCATGTTGGCTGGTGTTTTACCATGTCTAATAACAACGTAAACATTAGCTGGTATTGGCTCGAAGGTAATTCTTACATATGACTGTAAACAGATATTTATAAATCTCATTAAAAGCTTCTGTTTGAATATATATTCATTCCATTGTATCTCTTATTGTAGTGGGCGAAATCAAGTGGCATGCCACTTGAATAGGATAAAATTTTGTTTTATGTCAAGACCAGCCAAGGTTATAATTTTGAAACAATTAGACAATTACATTATATAATTAAAAAATGAAATAATTTCATTGTTTTTATAATTATAAAAACGGACATTAAACCCTTCATTTTTGCTTTAAAATTTCATTTTATTTGCTAAATTTAAGTCACACAACCTTAAACATTTGAGTAACACAAATATATTAAGTACACTGTCTTATAGCATTTTAATTAGGTTTTAAAAGTTATTTTTAAAATTAAAATAATGTTGTTTTTTTTATCTTAGTAGATAAGTTTTCTCATGTGAAATATCGCATAATATACGTGAGCACCGGTGCTCTGTGGTGCAGCACTATGTCAATACAAATTAAACTTAAGTATTATATATTTTTGATTTATCAAAAAATAAAACATTTTACTAAGTAGAGCACATTTCTTTGTTCTTTTCTTTAAAATATAATGAATTTTATACTGAAAAGAAAGAGAATGATGAGGGTTAAATTCAATTTTTTAAATATAATTTAAAAATAAATTAAAAACAATAATAATAAAAAAATATATAAAAACCTAGACGGAAGTATATCTAACTACTTCTTACCATTACATTCTTCTGTAACGTACTGAATGGAATATATACCAGCATTTACATTGTCGAGGCAGGGGTTCCGAACACAGGGAGGTCAAAGTAGAACGTGAATGTACATTCTCTTTTGGGTCGAGCCGCTAGGCTCTTAGGACCAGGTTCATTTTATCGCAAGCGAGCCTCATCAAGCGGGCATCGCCGTAGAGGTAATCCTCTGCAGGTACCGTTACTTCACCTTCCAAATCCCCGCACAGCTCGGGGCACTCTTCGAGTACGTGGGCCACCGTCTCTTCCGGGTGGCCACACAGCCGACAGGCCAGTTCCCTTCTAGTGTTAAACTTGTACAGGTAGCTTCGTGTGGGACAATGTTCAGTTCTCATTCTAGTTATGAGCGTCTGATTGCTACGTCCAATTTTCCACCAGGAATCGCTTTTGCTCGGTCGCGGCATGTACTGGAGTACTTTTCTGGCCGTGCTTCCAGATGCCCAGCCCTGAAGCCATTTCTCTCGGAAATGGTCCTTAAGCCACGATCTGACCCCCAGCTGGGTCATCGGGCGATCGGGTTGGGGCTGAGCTGAACCTTCTCTCGCTAACTCATCGACCCTGTCTAAATGGGGCTCGCCACTGTGCCCAGTGATGTACTGAAGGACTACTTTTCCGCCTCGTGCTAGGATTACACCTACTGTTTCCAAAATGACACTGACCGTTTTCGTCTCCAGAGAGGATCGACCCACGGTCTCGAGCGAAAACCTTGAGTCGGTGAAGGCTACGACGGTCGGGAAAACATTTCTTCTTGCTAGACGTCGGCGCACTTCCTTCAAACCCTTGCAAATCGCCTCCAGTTCGGCGTCGTGACTACTGTATGCGGATCCGCACGGTCCTGACAATTCGATACTGTCAGGTCCAGGTTGAGGGTATTGAATTAGCACTCCGTATCCACTTCTGCCATCCTTGAAACGTGAGCCGTCCGTAAAGACTTTTACCACGCTGTCGCCATAAGCTTCGATCGTCTTCAGAGTCTCGTCTCGCTGGAGCTCGACGGGACTGGCTTTCGTCACCGCTGTATTTGCCAGTGTCATACGTAGTTCAGGCAAGTCAGAGCTTTCATGTGGTCCTCGAGCAGGGACCAGTCGCATGCGTTCCCTGTGCTTGGGTATGGGGACTGAGTCTTCTAGTTCGCAGACCGTATCCATGAAGTATGGCCTTTTCAGTCGGGTCCTCTTTACCCATCGGTCTTGTAATTGGAAGCAGGGTTCGTCATGCTCCAACCTACGGTATCGTTCCACCGTGGTCATGATTGCCTTTTCTCGCCTTATCGCTAGGGGTTCTACGCTAGACATAATTTCTACAGCAGCTGTGGGTGTCGTACGCAACGCCCCGCATACGAACCGTAGAGCTTGGTTCTGTATTCGATCCAGACCCTCTAGAGCCGTACGGCTCGCAAAGGCCTGGACCGGGAGGCTGTAGTCAATGGCACCCCTCACACTACCGAGATAGAGAGCCCTCAGTAGTCTTGCATCCGCACCCCAACTAGTGCTATCCAGTTTCTTCACCAGGGACAGTTTAGCTGTAGCTTTGGCACACAATTCACGCACATGGTTATGTAGCTGGACCTTATGGTCCAGCTTGATTCCCAAGTACGTTGGTGTCCGATCCCGATTCAATCTTTTCCCACATATCTGAAGCACCACCTCATGCTTCAGGGCATTCCGTCCATTTGTGAAAATGGAGTGGACCGTTTTCTCCGTATTGACTACTAGGCGCCAGCGATTGGCGTAGTCTTCGATTCGATTCAGATCTTCCTGCAGCCTGTTCTGCAGG